>KV417332.1:0-13258 GCA_001630345.1 Calocera viscosa TUFC12733
AAGCTCAATGTCGCAGCTTCGCTGGCGACGGACAGATAGTGTTCTGGCATCAACGTGTGGGGAATGCGGCCAATGACTTCCCGGCCATCCTGAAATGTGAGCACGTAGACCTTGTGGTTCGTGCCTGGAGAATGAAGTGCAGTCTAAGGCAAGAAACGAATTAGATGCACCTTCGGCAATTTGCGCAGGCCAGTACAAGGAGATCCAAGGCTAGCGGTCGCAGTATCCATGAGTGCGTGTACGTTGAACTTGGTGCAACGCTCTTCGAGCTCTGAGACAACGGTCGGCGCTACAGTAGGATCGAAGGGGATCCGCGGCACTCGTATTTTGCTGCTCCCGGTTCAGCCAACGAGCGCCAGTACAGTTGAACAGACGACAGCTGTCCTCAACGATAGGCCGAATGAGGGGGATTTCGTCGCCGGGACGCGCTGCAGCCGTTGTCCCGAATGAGCGCCATAGAACCCGCTGAGCCTGATCGGGATGGGAGCAGCAGTGAATGGTATGCCAGAGAGCGGGAGGACTGGGCGTACTGGTTCGAAAGGTAGATGCGCGCAAGAGACATGACGCGGTCTTTACAACACCGGGCAACCTCAACAGGTATGTCATGCCAGGGCTGCGGTGGATAGGGGAACGGAACAATGAACAATGCGTTGCACCAGCATGTCACTGATGCGCAAAGCGGACATTCAAATTTGGATCCGTCCAAGCTCTCTGCCAATCACAGCCGCCCGGCCTCGTGGAGGTGACGTATTCCTGGCATGTGAAACCGGAGTAATACGCGCGTAGCTGATTTTAACGCCCGTCCAAGCCATTCATTGTCTCTGTCCACGATGACGGCCTTCGGCATCCACCTTGGGTTTTCCACATTTTATGATTTCAACTACGCTCGAGACTCGGAAACTACATACAACAAACCATTCTTAAACACTTCAATCAATCCTGCCGGGCCCATGCAATACAAGAACGTCGCGCAAACAGAGTCAGAGAAAAGATTCATCGCGTCTCATCTTCGCCACACTACCCTCCCGACTTGCATGGACCTGTGACTTGTGGCATTGCCGAGTCGTTCAAGGACCCTGGTAGTTGCCGCCGGTGTTCTGGTAACCGCCGCCATACTGCTGGTTGCCGCCCGTGTTCTGGTACCCGCCGCCGTACTGCTGGTTGTTGCCCGTCTGCTGGTTTCCCCCGCCGCCGCGCTGGGTGTTCCCACCGGTCCACTGCTGGCCACCACCATTCTGGGTGTTTCCGCCGGTCTGCTGCTGGGGATGGCCGCCCTGCTGGGGGTAACCGCCCTGGGGTCCACAGTTAGGCCACATGGTTGGATATGGTTGGATGTTTGGTGTTTCGGAAAGCGGTTGAGCGATTGGAGCTGTGCGAGGACGGGAGGCTCGTACTGCGCTGCGAGGAGGGCTGGTTTGCTGAGGAGACTGGATGCCGCTGCAGGCTGCGTCTTTTTATACCCAGCTGGGCCGCCATGGAGGGGAGTCGACCAGGTCGGCACACGGATACTGCAGGGCTAGAAGCACCGGCGACTCGCGAGCTCGAGTGCCGGTGCGCATGTGAGTCCTGGAACTGCTGCGCTGGAAGTACCGGCGACTCACGAGCTCGAGCGCCGGTGTGCATGTGAGTCCTATTTCTGGTTTTGTGTAGCGGCAGCGCTGATCTTGAGATACCGAGCACCTGGACAAACGACAAGAACACCCGCATCCCAATATATCCCACCCCTGTGCGTACCGAGGACCCGCGGATTTCGCTATGGCGATGCATACAGCAAGCCGGGTCGATCCTAGATCAAGGTCAGTTGCGGTCTAGGTATCGAGAAGAAGGCATCGAGAGCGGAAGGCAAGAGGTCTGAGGCACAGTCCGGGATTGTCATTTGTGACTGAGATCGGCAAGTTTCACTGTATTGATACACCCTTGGGACCACCTGTGAACCCTAGCATGCGACGAACTGGAATTGACGATGAAGGGAGCCTGCAAACACAAGAAGACGCGAAGTGGGTGCTTTCTACATTGATATCATCACCTGTCCCAATTTCGGTGTCGGATGCGGATGCTGCCGCATGAAGACCCGCTAGTAATTTCATGCCACTGTTCTCCCCTAGCTGTCCAGCATGAATTCGCAGGTATTCACAGACGTCTTGGTCAATTCTTGTCTGATACATACTGCAACATACATGAGACCGGAAAGTATGATTTGCGGGCTAGACCTAAGCACAGAAGTGTTCGTGCGCCGCGGCATTCTGACCGCCGGAATGATAGCCTTTCTCGTATCCCGACCGACACCGGCTCCATAAATACCCAGAGTGAACCTGTTCAGCTCGCCCGCAACCCATTGTCCAAGTTGTTGCCGAAACCCTAGCCTCGCTGTCACCGACGAGTCTGTTGCGCCGAGCAAGCCGAGAAGCGTTTCCATGCCAACCCGCGAGCCTTCCCGAAGAGGCATTGCTTGCAGATTAAACGGACAATGCTCCCTACTTCCCCCTTCATGTGAATTTCTGATATAAGGGTAGTAGTATCATATCGTACCAAGATCTAATGATGAACAATACACTCAAGGGGCATGGACAGCCGGGCGCCCAAGTCGAACGTCGCAGATATCCAAGTTGGGGGCCTGCTGGCCGTATCCGCATTGTGAGTTGGGCAAGTTACGCCCACCAAGATAGGGAAAGTTTTATTTCCGGAGCTCCCGGGATTTGGAAGCTCCGGTCGTTATCAATCGCCCAGGGTCACTAGTTCCAGTCACAATGCGATGTCCATCTGAAGAGTGATCTGCAGCAATCCTCTTTCATCGAGAGTTCGTTGCCATTCCCGGCATGCGTCTAGTGCTCATGCATCTCTCACTCTGCCGATCTAGGGAATCCCGCCTTCTATCTCTCACAAATGTATTGGCGCCATTGTTTTTGGAACATTGGGGCAATTTTCCGGTCCATTAGCCGCAATGAGATTTCCTACGGCGTCCGCCTTTTCCGATGTGGGTTGTGACCCGGGCTATCCTCCTCCCTGTGCTCCGGTGTTCTATTGGCGCTATGCTTCTAGCGCAGCGGTCCCTGTGCACCGGCTTGGTCAACTCCTTGCTCCGGAGGTCCATTTCGTATAAGAGGAGGCACTCTGATATCTCTTCGCGTCAGCTAGAGAATAAGGCGCTCTCAACACCAGCGTATATCTCGTCTGCAACCACGACACTGATACTCTACCCACTCTAAGCCACCAACATGTCGAACTATCTCCCAGACGGCAGTTTCACTTTCACTAGACTGCCCCCGGGTACTCCGAATCCATCCAGCAATGGGGAGTACCGCAGCACTGGACAAACGTAAGTAAGATGAACAGCTAAATGCGGGCTGGTAAACTGAGTATGAAAATAGCCGGGGCGGGGACACCTTCATCGCTGGGGGTTCCATCGAGTACACAGGCGGCAACACGCAGTGCGGAAACGATAACCGTATGGATACTGGCGGCAATCGACAGGGAGGGAGGGGCTGAGCACGCCGTGAGCACCATGTGGTCTTGGTCCGGACGAACCGAAAGGGTAGAGGGGGGTGAAGTGCAATGAGGAGGCTTCCCTCGGACGATGCTCTGGTATTCCATATGCATTCCATAGGCGATGTATGATTTATGACTGACTTGATGGCGATGAGATGTCGAACTTTCGATAGGAGACTCGCAGTGACGTCCGACGCCTCTGGTCCCTGCCGGCGCTTATCCGATCCATGAGACCCCATGACACTAGCTTCGGTGACTTGCAAACCTTGCACTTCGAAGCGGCCGCGGACCCTAGATTGTCTGCTGAAGTCGGGCATCGTGTTCGACCCTGTCCTTGTTCACGATTGACTTACGTATTTGAGGTTCGTATACTGTATGTATGGGTACCGTTCAGTCGAGACTCGAGAGATCCTCCGCTCTCTATTGTCAATAAGACCGAGAGACAACGAACCGCTCTTAGCTCGCGAGATAACGTCTCTGCTGGTCGGTTTATCACTGATGCACGGTATACAGTAACTCTGCGAACGAATCATGGGTAGTCGGAAAGGATACGTGTCATGGCTACCAAGTTACAATTGACTAAAAGCTACATTGATGCATTTAGTTGGCAAGCCCAAGCTCCGCAATTTTCGCATTGATCGTCCTCACCGCCTCATCCTCAAAGTCCTGGAACAGCTTGAGAGCATCTGCTATTCTTTCCTGCGCAATCGGATCCTGATTCGCCTCCTCTAGTGCCTTCCCGTTGTTGGCAATATAGTCAATCTTGTAGTCCGCGAGCTTGCCGTTCCAGCCTAGACCAGCGAGTGGGTCCTTGTTGGACATAGATGCGAAGCGGGGGGGCGTGGGGCCATAGAATGCCCAAGGGTCTTTTGGCGTAGAGGCGGGCGGAGAGGAGTCGGGCGTACTGGCGAGCTCGAGCATGATGGGTGCAGGGAGGGTGAGGGAGAAGCATCCCAACTCGGCGGTCGCGAACGCTTCCTTAATGTTGAAGTAACTGGGATTATGTATTAGCATTCCAGAAAAAGCCCGCAAGAAGCTGTATGGATGTCCTACCTCGCACAAACGATCAATGGCTGCTTCTTCTTCGTCTCCTCGTACATAGTGCGGAACGTCTCAAGGATATGGCGAATGCGGAAGGACATCGGGTGCTGCGTAGCTGGGTCTTCTACGTCGGGCCAACGGGAAGCATCAAATCGTGCCTTGATCTCTACACCATCAAACACATAACACGCAACAACCGTCAGCATGCGGTGTGGATAGACAGGTAGCGGACAAACCGTTGTAGTACGGGGAGATGACCGTACATCCCGCCTGGCTCGCAGCGATCGCCGCTTCGAGGGAAAACAGGGTGGTCCCGAGCATCGTGATCCCATCCTTCACGGCCGTAGCGGCGGCAGCCATTCCGGGGCCGGTGCAGGGGATCTTAATGGCGAATTTGTTCCTGCTTCAGGGTCAGCAATCGTCCTCGTTTTCGGATGGAGGAGAGCGACAGAAGGTATGGAGGATTGGGAAGGAGACGGAAGGCGTCCGAGAGAGGAGGCAGGAGAGGAATATAAGTCGTAGGCAAAGAAAGTACGCACCTAGGCACTCTCTCAGCCTCAAAGAACTGCGCGAACCGTCGCACTTGCGCCAGAAGCGCATCGTAGTCGTATGCCTTTGCAGGGGAAGTCTGAAGGAGCACTCTGTCCTGCACATTTGGCAGGTTTCGAGCTACGCAGCGGACGCCCTGTTACAGACACAAACAAAGAAATCAAAGTGAAAGAGCAAGTAAAGAAGGCAAGTACGGCATGCAAAGGAGATAAGAACAACCAGGTGAGAAGATGCAGTCCGGCCATAAGGGAGAGGGACTCACGATCAAGTCAAATATGTACTCCCACCCCTTGTCCGCGTGCTCCCTGACCGTGCTTTCAAAGATGTCCTTGTTGTCGGGGTGGATCATCGCGTGCAGTATGATCCTCTGGTTGCTCGTCTCTACCACACCACATCTTACATCAGCACATGTCCACTGTCAGGGCGGTTTTCCCCTCCTCTCTCCGCAAAGGAGCGGGCAAGGAGCAGGAGAGGAAATGGGACGCACGATTATGCGGCTTGAGAGGCATCGCCTTGGCTACATCCGCGTCCGCAGTGTCGACGTCAATATTGGTGAGCTCCTCGAGCTTGTGATAGAGCGTGCGGCCCTTGGGAAGCTGTTCTTTGGTGGGGATCGTCAGCGCGGGAGGCGCCGTGTTCGGGACGACTATGGTGGATGTGTAGGTCATCTTGGGAGTTGAGCCGAGCGGCGGACGAGGCGATGCGGTGAACGGAAGAGGAGCGCTGGTTGGAAGCGGTTGGGCGTCGGGCAGTCTCGGTCTCGAGTTGGAATCGGGACGGTCTATATGGTCGGACAGAGCAGATCTATAACCCACGGGTGGGTGCGACCCCGGCTCGTCGCCCTTTATGTATCAGAGCCAGAGAGGAGCATACAGGTCCTGCCGAGATGCCCAAGGATTATGCCGACGGCACCACGGAATAGTGCGGCAAGTTCGAGGCAAGCACATGCTCGAAGGTAGATACGGAGAGCCCGATGCCTCCTCCCTCCACCCCCATTCCAAAAAATCCAAACGACGGCAGTCCAAACCAGTCGATGGCAGGGAGAAGCCGTACAGGTCCGGAAATTCCGCGATTCCGGCCGCAAGGCGGGGTTCCAGGGCCCCACTGATTTAGACCGACATTCCGGAGGTTCCGGGCGAGACCTTAGCCGGACCAGCTGTCGTGATGCAGGGTGCAGAAAGAGGTCGGGTATGCGGACCGAGAGTCCGGCTCTGAGAGGGGTGGAGAGCGGTGATATAATGAACGGGACTGGCTAGTAGATCTGATTAGGTACAGCTGACCTTGCTTGATATCTTTGTCTGGATACTGTCGATGACACCAAGCAAAGCGAATCAAAGCGACCAAAGCAAGCCAGAGCAAGAGTGAGAGCAATAGGAAGAAAACATGGTCGTGTTCATCTCGCAGAACGACTGGAACGACGACAAGGGACCAAAGAACCTGGATCGGCCTAGTCCCGTCGTCGCGAGCAAAGGCGACGCGGACCCTCAGTGGCTCAAGGACCTCCAGCAGGACGGGGTGCGTGTTTCATCTTCCTTCACTCTATGCAATGGTTATAGCTGATGCGGTTGTTGCCCTGGCGTGTAGTTTGCAGTCGTGAAAGGCGTGATAAGCAAGGAGAAGGCCGCCGAGTACGCTGTGAAGGGCGACGACTGGCTCGAGGGGTTCAACCTGGGTTATAAGCGGGACGACCGCTCGACTTGGAACGTCAAGAACCTACCGCGACACAACCGGGGTGGGCTGTACGGCCAGTGAGTGCTTGCCTGCCTGCTTAGCCAAGAGGAATAGGAGAGCTCATCTATATCAAGGTTCTCGTTCTCCCACGCGCAGTTTGTCTGGGACGCAAAGAGCGAGCCGGGGATCGTAAAGCTGTTTGAGACCATCTGGGGTACCGACAAGCTCACAGTCTCCTTTGGTGAGTCGGTCACCTACCTAGCCGCAGAGATGCGTGCTGAGTGGTCATATGCGTCTGTAGATGGTGGAAGTCTTTCTGTCCCGCTGCCGCCAGACCAGATCCAGAATGGAGGAGCGCCTTGGCCTCATGTACGTCCCCACTACTCTCCCGTCATCACAGCGGCCCGCTCACGCATAATCGCTTCCAGTCCGACCAGAGCGCGTACAGGCCTCAGCAGCATACGATCCAGGGACTGTTGAACCTTGTACGCGCCCCGCGCTCTACTCTGCAACGAGCCACGTCCACTGAGCCACCGTGTGTTTTGCCGAACAGTTACCCAACGGGCCAGACGACGGAGGACTGATGGTCATCAAGGGATCGTCAAACCTCTTCAAGCAGTACTTTGAGGAGCACAAAAAGGAAGAGGTACGCTCGCTCTCCTGCTCTCCTTGCCTGGCTTGAATTATGCTAACATCCTGCGTCCCACCCAACAGCCCGCCGGCGGTTGGCCCAAACGAGACACCTACCCCTGGCAAGAATCCGAGCTCCAATGGTTCTTCGACCGCGGCTGCGAGTGGGTCAAGCCGTACATGGAACCGGGTGATTTCGTGCTTTGGGACTCGAGGGAGGTGCATTATGGCGCCGCGCCCAAGCCGACGGCGAATAAGCGTTTTGCGATCTGTGAGTCTTTATTTCTGACATGAGGATATGGAATGAGGAGAGCTGATGGGATGACAGATATCTGCTACAAGCCGGCGGACCTCTTGACGGAGGAGCAGAGGGAGACGAAGGTCGAGGCGTTCAAGCGTGGTTACGTGACAGTGCGTCGTCTTCCCCTCGTACCATCTCCTTTTTCGCTTCCACGATACCTCACCATATCACCCTTCTATCTTATCTCTCTACTTGAGCATGCCTTTCCTTCCCCTTCCCTCCAGCTTCCCGTTTGTCTTTACCTTCCGGGCGGGCTTTACCTTCCCATCTACGTTTCCTTAGCGCTACCCCTTTGCCTTGACTCAGTTCTACCCCATTCGTGCCATTGCTGACTTCCTGCTCTCTCTAGTCGCACGACCCTACGGACTTCATCATCAAAGACGACCAAGAAGCATCCTGGAACATCTGCCACCCATATGGTCCTCCCGTGCTGAACGAGCAGGCGCAGAAGGCGGTGGGATTGATTCCCTACTGACTCCGAAGTGTTGCATGAAGAATGCAGAGATTGGGATAAGAGGATGGGAAGAAAGGCGCCTTGGTGTGTATGTGTATGTGTATGTGTATGTACGAGGGAGGACCGAACAGGGTTGTAGGGTACCGTAGGCAAGGAACGCAAATATGAACAGCCCCACTTATGTCTCAACCGCGCGCCAGAGGTGCTCATTCATTCAATCCGCTTGTGAATTTTTACATTATTGCCGTACACCATACAAGAATAACGTGAAACGCAAGCAAGGAGATATTACAACCGACGGTCTGTCAGACTACGTGGTGTTGAGTATACGTTTTCCATTACATCCTCACTCGCTACCATCACGAGAGAGCCAGCTAAGCAAATCAAGCGAGTTCATCCCAGTCGAGTCATCGACATCGACACCCAAAGACGGCTCGAAATTCAAATGTGGATACGCCAAAAGAGTCTCGAGCATCGTGGCCATATTGTTCGGATCTGGATTGGCCGGCGGGTCCATGAGCAACGCTTGCTGTGTAGCCTGGAACGTCTCGACGGATTCGATCACGGGGAGCAAGACCGGTTGCTATCCGGTATGCTGGCTGGAAATTCGCCACGATCACCCGCAGCATGCCGACGGCCTGGGTGAAGCTCTGCTGATACAGGGTCTCGACGTCCTGCAGGCCGACTTCGCTGAGCGGGCGGACGAGGAGTGTGGCGAGGATGAGCGTCGCGCCGCCTAGGCATGCGGCCATGTGGAAGCGGAAGGCGCTTTTGAGGTTGATCTCGTCCTTGTGGGTCGCTAGTTGGTTGACGACTTGGACGGCTAGGTCGCCGCTGACTCGGCCGGTGACCGAGTCGTACGTCAGGGAGACCATCTGCCACCGCCGTACAAGGAGGCGTAGATGGTGGAACCTCTGAATAGACGTAGATGAGCAAAGGGCGGGTGGTGAGTTTCAGGAGAGACTTGCGGTGACGACCACTGTCATCTGTCGGCGCTGGACGAGGCTGAGCTCCTGATTGCCAAAGCCAAGCGTCTTGGGGAAGATCTCCTCGTACCATCTGCGGATCCTCGCGTCCAGGATGAAGCTCGCTTCCGCATCCCGAAGCTTCATGCCCGATGTGGTCGAGTAGAGCTGGTCCCAGATGTCCCCTGCCAGCCGGGCGAACGCGATCATGCAGGATAGATATGGGATGTTGAAGTGGGCGGACGAGGGCGGCGGAAGAGGCTGGTTCGGCGTGAGTTCCTGCGGGATCATCAGTCGGCATGGCCCGCCCAAAAGTCAAAGTCTCTTGCCTGGTCATTAAGCCAATCCGGCTCGTCAATGTCGATATCGCTGTCCCGGAGTTGGTAGGGCCATCCGCAGTTTATGGCCGTTCGCCGCTCGAGGAAGTAGAGCGTCCAGAAGATGCGCTGGCGCATGTGCGCCGTGTACCCGTCGAGCGGCTCGTGCGGGGTGCCGCGGTGCCGCTGATGCAGGCCGAGCTTGATGGACAGCCGGCAGGCGATGCCCGAGACGGCGTAGGCGTCTGATTGGCGGTCGATGTGGATGTGGTACAGCGACTGCAGATCCCGGTCCGTAAACATCGCTTGAACGTGATAAGGACGGGTACGCACTTCAAAGATGAGGATCTGGATCAGCGTCAAGCTCGCTCTGCCCCGCGTCTTCCTCCTCCCTATCAGCCTCTCCGCGGCGGCGAACCAGTTCCACCCGGGCATCTTCTCGCTCCCCGTGTTGGGCGCGACGACGGGTGTGCCATCGAGCAGCGCGTCGATGAGGGCGAAGATGATGTAGTTGAGTGCGAGGAACTCGAGGTCGACGTGCTCGAACCCTCTGCGATGTACGAGCGGCTGGCTGCGGAGTCGGAAGTCGTTCTCGTTCACACAGGGATGGCAGGCGTTCACGTCGTTGAAGAAGAAGTCGATATACTGGGTGTACTCGACCGGGTTCGGGAAGGGCAGCTTGTGCCGGCCGATGCTGATGTGGTTCTGGAGCAGGCGGAGGGAGCGGTCCGGCAGCACCCCGACCGCGCCGGTGCCGTTCTGGACGCGGTCGCCGGCGGCGGTAGTGAGGAGGGAGGAGGGGGAGGGGTGGGAGCGGGCGGTGTGCGCGCTGGGGGAGGCGGAGGACAGCGCGTGCTCCGCCGCAGGGTCGATGTCGAGGTTGCGCTTCAGCAGGCCGATCTGGCCGTGCAGCGCCGTCGCCCCTACGGTGGTCAGCTCATGTCAGGCAAGGCAGGGTGAGAGAGCTGACCATGGAAGTCTGCCCCTGCTTCTGCCCGCTCCTCCGGCTCCGGGCTCGCGCGCAGGCTCCCCGCCGCCCCGCTGCCCGCGACGCCTCCGCTGCGGAAGTAGTCGAGGAGGCTCTGTACGCAAGTGCGTATGCTGGTCGTGTCTGCCTGCGTGAGCCTGAGGCGGCTGTCGAGCGCCTTTACGGCTGCGAGGCATTCGTTGTATTGGGAGTAGTTTGAGGCTAGGTGCGGGTTGGGCATCGAGTGCAGCGAGCCGGGCCGCCTGTCTTCTGCGAGGGGCGTGTCAGAGTCGTATTCGCATTGAATGCCTTTGCGCTGACATCGCTTGCAGGGGCCGTCGACCTCGGGAGAGCACTGTGGGAGTGTGTCATGCTCAGACGTCACCCAGCATTGGAGGGGAGTGAATACCTTTGCCTTGTGCCTTCGACATTCGACGCTGGAGGGCCCATGCAGAAGCCGTGCTTCTGCTCAAGGCGGGACAGTCGCAAGGAGCCGGTGGTCTAGATTGATCTGCCCGCCGATCGCTAACTTGCGCACGCGGAGGTTGCCGCGCAGAGGGCGGTCGTCGGGGAAGTAGTACGCCTCCCACTGGCGGAGGCGTGCGTGGTCGGCCGTGGAAAGAGCCTCGAAAGTGGTGATGTGCACCCAGTCGCGCTAACAGCCCGCCGTTAGCCAGAGAAGAGGGAGCGCGAAGCGGCTATGCGTACCGGAAAGGGTTCCCCATCTTCTCGCTTCACGGCATGGTAAGGAAGGACGTTGCCTCTCGCATAGGCAAAGTTGCGTGCCTGGCAGATCTGTCAGCACGGAATGCACAGTCCCGACGATACACAGCCATACCTGCGCTTCGCTCCTCTCCATCTTGCACAGCAGCTGCTGATGGTTGGCAGCAATCCTCTGGTTCAGCCTGTTATCCATCGCTGTAACCTGCTCACTGAGCGCTGTAACGGTGGCGGTCAGGGCAGTAAGCGCGTCCACAACATTGTTTGCGGGTTGAAGGGCAGGCTCTACGGGCGGAGGGGGCGCCTCTATTTGGCAGTCAGCAGGTCGTGGTATTGTGAGGAGGATGCAGGCAGCAAAGGGAATGGGAACGAGTCCGATAGAGCGGAGCGTTCGCGTACCTTCCTCTTGGATGCAGCGTAGCCGTATGGCAAACACGAATTGGCGCACTTTTTCCACCTCTTCTGGTGGTATGGAACTGAGCCCTGCAAACAATTGTGAGCAGCCTTATATGCGATGATCCGACGGGATAGGATATGTCGGTCGAAGATGGGGGAAGCCTAAGCGCCAGCGAGGCGGACAGACGGAATGCGCGAGAAGCGAGGTAGACCTACTGGAGTTGTCCTCTATCTCTGCTTCATAGGCAAGAACCTCCTTCATGAACTGGTCATCGACGTGTCCTTCTCCTTCGAAGACAAACTCTCTGTCCTGGGCAGGATAAGGGTAGCGGAGCCGGCGAACAACCATGACTGGATGGTGGTATGGAGCAGCGCTACTTATTTTATTTCCGTGGGACCATTTCTTCCGTCCGGCCCGCTCTGTGCCAGGGCGAGGCTAAAAACTCAGAAGCCGGCATGACGCGCGTGGGACCCCGAGTCGCGTCGCGTTACTTTGTACTCGCGGGCGTTGTTGACTTGCTACCTATTTCGCGATCTTGACTCACACGTGTGCACCAGCATCATCCATCCCCTATCGCGTCACTACTCCATACCCTGACACACAACCTCCCTGCCGACCCGCACCTTGCACCTTCGATCCGACTTATCGTTGGTGTTATTCTTACTTTCTCGGCTGGCCCTAACAGCCAAGAGGCAACTGTTGGGTAAGGCGCGGTGCAGCATTTGTGCATACAGTAGTTAATACTTGTTCACATGTTTGGGGTTGCCTCTGCTTAGAAGCGTCGAGGAGGATGCAACTAGTGCTTCGAAAGCAACGTGCTTCAGTCCGCCTCGTACTATGGGTATGCAGTTCGGCCCGTTCCGCACAATCTAAGTACTAGGAGTCTGCGAAGAGAGAATGGTGGTCGTCAATGAGCCCTGTGGGCGTTGGTTACTCTTCCAGGCAGAATGAATCGGTTCGACCTGATGCACGTGATGAACTGAGCTTGCCACGACAACGTGTAGGGGACGCCGGAGCCGAGCCCCGACAGGGACTTGGTGACGGGCAAGCGTCCTCTGCAGCCCCTCCCTGCCTTCTCCCTCACGACCAACACCATGTTCTCCTCCCTTGCCCCATTTCTCCCAGCGGTATCTCCTCCCATGCCCAACTGGCTTCCCCAGCCCGAGGAGACGACGATCTCTGGACAGCTGTACGACGCGGACAAGCGCTGCTGGCGACCGTTCGATTCACGACGCGACCAGCCCATCGCGCGATGCCACCCGTTCACGCTCATCTCATGGAATGTCGATCTGGCTGACCCCGGGACGGCCGGAGCTGAAAGATTGGCGGCGTGTTTGCTGCAGCTGAAGGGCTGGGTGATCGACGCCGGCTCTCCGCCTGTCAATGTCTGTCTCCAAGGTATGTTGCTTCGTTGGACTCGTTCGTTCGTGCCCGACTCCTAGTTGACACCCCCTTCAGAGGTGCATAAGACAGCGCTGTCTGCCCTCTTCGCCGACCCATGGGTACAGAACGAGTTCGTGGTTGTACGGGATGGAGAAAGACTTTGCTATGACATGGCGATCTTGATCAGCACACGCCTTCGATCGGCCGTTTCTCCCTGGCCATCTTTTCAACCCGGGTCCCGCTTTGGACACCTGGCAGGGGAGAAGGCGGCGAGCCGGGTGTCAGCGACGGTGCCGCGATCGACAGCGACGGTGCCGCGATCGACAGCGACGGTGCCGCGATCGACAGCGACGGTGCCGCGATCGACAGCGACGGTG
>KV417332.1:23885-123275 GCA_001630345.1 Calocera viscosa TUFC12733
CGTTCGTGCTTGACTGACCTTGCGCAGGCTGCGTACGATTCCTACAGATACTACATTACTAGGTTCTGGATCGTTCCGTACGCCGGCCTAGGGCGATTTGGTGCAGAATGGTCTGCACCTTCCTTCTGATTCAAACTTCTACGTGCGAACGAGCTCGGACAGCTGCCAAGGCAGTACGACGACCTCGTACCATGCTGGGGCTGCAGCCGAAGCCCGGCGAAGCCGCTGAGGGAGCGGAAGAGGGTGGAGAGGGTGGAGAGGAGGAGGATGGCGGAGAGGCTTGGGAAGATGAGGAGGACGAGGAGCTCGCCGACGATCAGGACCACTTCTAAGTGGTTGCCCCTAGAGGGACCGATCATCATGGGTGTACTGTTTTGGTGAGCACGATTGCACCCGGCGCTGGCAACAGGTACTTACGCGTACGTAGCTCATATCTCGAGCACGCGGAACACGTAGCCCTTGCGCTGCGCGCACCGTATCGCCTCTGCGGGGAACCCTGGGCTTGCCCCAGTGCGTAGCCTCATACGGGAGGTTTGCTCGGACATACTCAGGCTGCACATCCAGCAGAGCTGCTTCGTACGCGACCAGCTTGTCGCGGAGCGCCAGGCTGAGCTGCAACGTGGACTTGGGGACCATCAGCTGTTGGTCTTGATCCAGCTCGTGCGGCTGGTGCGGCTTGTCGTGCAGCCGGAGCTGCGGTTACATGAGCAGGAGCAGGTCTCGCTGGCAGAGCTGCAGGATGTGTCGGTCACCCTGGGCAAGGATTGAGCGGGAGCTGAAGGAGTTGCTGCCGCGGCTGGGGAGGGCGGTGAGGTGGACGCTGCTGGGGGTGGATGTGGAGGGGCTGGGGACAGCGAGGACCCGATTGAGAACGATGATTAGGGGTCTGCGGACGATGAGGGGCACGGGGCGCGCGAGGAGAAGTAGGAGGGTCACTAAACCCTATTTTCAGTACCCACAGCGACAACTACAAGTCTTCTGTCAACATTTCAAAATTAGCCCCCTGGAAGATGCTTTCAGTGCCCACTGCGCGTAAGTACGACAGACCAATGCCCTCACTGTTTTCAAGCTCAAATTAGAAGAATGTGAAACAATTTTCATTACAATATCTGCTGAATTTTATGGGCGCGCTGTACCGGTTCGGTTTCCGCTGAAGTTCATCGCACGCTCCATAACGGAACGAGACGTTGAAATCCCAACACAATGCGCGCTTAAATCAAGCGCTCATTGTCCGCGCTCATTCCTTCAGTCGGACCCGAGCAGTGGAAGCGCGCCTAAGGGATTACATCAGACGCTCCGAAAGGTCACGAGACGACATTGTTCTGAACTTGCCGTGAGTGCGCCAGGGAGGACACCTGCGTCCGCATGGGCATTTCCAGTCAGTTGGAATAGAATAGAATCATGGAAGGGAAAGACTATGATTATTGTGCGACGCGCTAGGTAGCCGACAATACACCCTTACACCACTACAGTACTGGTATCAGCAGTATACCTACTTCAATAGTGTGCCAGAGGAGAAAGCGTTTCTGCCACGAGGCCCCACAAAATGCTGAAGCCTAGCTAGGCGCGTTGTCCAGAAGAACCGTGATCATCTCCTCATCGTGTTCGAGGCAGATCGCCTCCCCTCCCTGCACGTCGATCGGCAAGATGTCTGTGTTGAGATCTGGCGCATACTTGACCTTGCCGGCCTTGCCCGCATACTCGAAATCGAGTATATGCACATCCCCTTTGGCCCCAACGTAGATATTGGGTTTCCTCAAATCACCGTGGACGTAGTCACGTTTGCGCATACTTGCAAGGAACGCCTCCAATTTTGTGCGAACGGCTGGGAGTGCATTGTCCGTCATGATGCGATTCAGATCGAAAGGCACCGCATCCACGACCTCTTCCATGACGACAACCTTCAAGAATGGCGCCACACGGGAGAGAGTCTTGACGGCGAGAAGACGCGGAGCCAGTTGCAGTTCGTTCGCCACATACTCGTGGACTTCTTCTCCATAGTGCTCGGAAAACTTCACGACGCACCGCCGTGGGGCGCAACCAGCCTGTTCCAAGATAGCGGAGAAAACCAGCCTGTAGTCTGCATCGCTGCTGTCCACAGAGAAGTTCGTGTTCAACAGCCAATCTTGAACAGAGACAGTGCCAGTTTGCACTGAACGATCTTCTTGTATGACATCGATTGAGATGGGTGCAGGTAGGAAGGGCGTCGGGGTCCAGTCTTTGAGCAAAGGTAATCGTGAATAGTAGCTCTGGAGCCGGCCATTAGCCTCACGCAGGCACAGGAAGTACCAGGCCATATTCCGGATGGTGAGATCGTCCGGAGATTGATCCAGATCGATTGATGGACCGATGTGCTCGACGAGCATTCGCTGAACGAAGACCATTCCCCGAAGTGACATGAGGGTTCCGGTTATAGTTAGGAGCAAGGTTGGACAGGGGGAAGAGCGGGCTACAGCCTCACGCTTCACAAAGCATCAGCACCACTGCTCACGCCCATAGAGTTAGTCGCGCACCGATGGATCCACCCAGGTCTTTCCGACCGTCAGCTGCAGCTGTACAGCGGGGTCTAGTTGCAGATTCCGCAGATCATTCTTGAGTTCATATTGTAGCGACATCCAAGTACTGGCACTTGCATCGGGGCCCGCGCCGTTGTCCGCTGTCTCGTTTTCGCTGCCCCGTGTGAAAACGAAGGCCAACGTTGAGCCGTCCGATGCAGTCTTATCATCATTCGAAAGACGGTCGAGAGGTCCCAATAGTTCATGGAGAACGGGTTGCAGGGCGCTGGATCGATTCGAGCGATGATCTTGAGTACCAGCTCGCTCCTCGGCCGCAAACACCTGACGCGAAGAGGCAAGAAGTGCATATACATGCCGGGCGTCTTGGGCCGTGGGCTCGTACGAAGGAGGGACTGACTCGAGCTCCTCTCGAAGCTGTGTGAAGTTGTGGCAGTAGAGAGCTATGGGCGGGCCCAAAGTAGGGCGCCCGTTCAACAAGAGGTTCTGCAATTTGGCGGCAGTCTCAGGTTGCATGCGCGTCGTTGGAGCTGGCAGCCCTTTTACGATCTCTCGCATTTTCTTGACATCTATTAGGCACATCGGGGTCAGTATAAGACGCAGTGGAGATGCAGTGGGATGAGCATACCGCGAACGATTCGCTCAGCGGATGTGACGGACTCTTGAACCACCGTCGTGTTTTCCATGGCGAAACTCTCATGGGTACGCTTCCTCCCATTGAATCCCCCTGCAAAGACCGAATATGGGTGAGAAAAAAAGGTACACTTTGCCATTCGACGATAGCTTACCAACATTATGCAGACGAGCATAAAATTGTATACTGCCCTGGCTAAGTTGGGCGGTCGTTCGTTCCATCTGTGCTAAAGCCTTGATGGACTCCTGTAGATTGACATGCCCGCCAATCCAAGCTTCACACTGCGCATCGGATGAGTCTTGCCTAGGCCAAGGTCGTGGCAGCTGGGGAGGATTGAGTATTAGATGAGTAGGCACATGTCGAGGGAACGTACAGGGAACAAGTCATGCAATCCCATATCGGGGACGTCATAGTGTTCGGCGAGCCGTTCGCGAAGTTCATATCCAGTTTTCTTAGGGTCGATCTGTATATTTGCAGGAGTGGGTCTTCCATATACTTTGACGTAAAAGGTGCGTGTTTGTGTACCTGCCATCCCTCGTTGAGTGAAGCAGGACGAGGATTCGTGGTGAACTTGTTGAGCGGTGGGGAGCACTGTCTTGGACTTTTGCAGCCGGGGCACGCGTCGTTGAGTCCGTGAACGGCCAAGGACTGTGCTTACGGAAGTATTGCTCGGTTAGCAGTCGTAGGGGTCCTTCTGCTCGCCCGGCCCGTGGCACTGGCAAACTCTTGAAGAATACAGTCGTCCCCCCAAATAACGATGCCCCCAATTAATGATACCCTCTGCTTAGCGATCGATTTTGGCCCCACCGCGTCGGTAGATAGTAAATTCCCTATGTCAATAATGATCACCTCTAGTTTATCATAATCGATCGCTCTGCTGCCAAATTTCCCCTATATGATCGTTATCCAAAGGCGCTTCTTCTTCCGGAAGCACACCAAATAAGGCAGCTACGGAGGCAAAACCTCAGCCCATTACCGGCATTAAGTCAGTTAAGTCAATGGTTTATGATGCCAAGCGCATGGAGGGCTGGTAAAATACTTCGCAGCCATTTTCTTCAGCATTTCCATTGTTCAATTTCACTTCAATCGCATCCACCATGGCTGTCGGAGATAAAGTCGGCTCCGAAGCACACCCCTGGGCTTTGATCACCTCTAGTCAGTGATCACCTGAGACCGATACCAACGACATCGTTAATTGGGGGGACGACTGTATGGATCTTAGGCTTTGATTTCTGTCCAGAATCACAATTTAAATGGCAACGTGAAAACGCTAAGGGGACTGTATCCCACTCCTCATTGTCAAAGCTGACGGGTGTACATAATTCTGTCGGTTGGTGCTCAACTTACCAAACCTGACCGCATGACGGCGAGATGCGGCTTATCCTGAGCCCCGTATATAATATACATAAATAAGTGGGCACATTTCGTACATATATATTGAGAGTACTAGTCGCCGGGGCAACGCGCCTGGTCATGCGCGAATGGGCGGTATCGGAGCCGAAGGACGCTACCCGAGGAACATTCGTCGAGGGACACGCTGAAGATCAGGTTGAAGAATGAGATGAGCGAGGCGACGAGCTTGCATTTCCATGGGTTGTGGCATCCAGACGGTGCGTACATTGACGATGTTCAATCTATTCATTGCTGATGAGGTTGATGTATGCAGGCAGCGTCTCTCAGGATGGCGCCATTGGGCTCACACAATGTCCCGTCCCTCCAAACGGCACAACGACGTACGAGTTCCGCACCTAACCAACCCAATCTGGTACCTTCTGGTACCACTCGCACCACACAACGCAACACGCCGACGGTCTCTTTGGTGCTCTCATCCTCCACCCCCCAGCCGCAGTGGAGAGTCATCGCGTACATCAGGAGCCGCGTTGGAGCTGCATGGGTGCGGAGCTGGGGCTTGTGAAGTGGGGCGCGAGCCAGATTGGACCGGATGGCAGCAGGTGGGATGAGGAGATCGTCCTGCATATCGGAGACTGGTTCCACAGGACTGGGAAGGTCATGTTCGATTGGTACTGGAATAAGGGTAGTGAGGGAACGAGGTCAGTGGATCTCCCAACTTCCGATCCGATGCAGATGCTGACCGCTTCTAGCCGGTACCGGACAACGCACTCGTGAATGATGTGCAGCTGTATGACTGTCCGCGATCGGTTCGCTGGATCAGCTGTGATGCCTCAAAAGGAACGCGACCGACTTACACGCTCCAGGCGGACAAGGTGTACAAGCTGCGGTTCATCAACACCGGCTCCTTGGCACAGTCATTCATCTCCGTCGACGAGCATGAACTATACGTCGTCGAGGCAGGCGGGACTGATATCGAGCCCGTGACCATGAAAGAACTTGCCGTCGCACCCGGACAGCGGTATTCGGTCATCCTACGCTATGTAGGAGAAGGCACACCTCAGCCCGGCGCCAAGTTCTGGGTCAGGCACCGACTCGACCAGAGCTGCTTCAAGTACCCGAATCTGGCTCTCGACCCTACACCCAAAGCGATCATTCACTATACCGCTCCACGAACGATCACGTCGCTACTCGGTGGGCTACTGCCATCAGCGCGTTTGGCCCCTAACGAGCCTGCGCTCCCTGAGCCGATTACGTCCCAGTGGAATATCACTGAAGAGGAAGAATTTGATGCGCGTACCCTCCTCCCGCTCGACTTAGCAGCACGTGAGCTGCCAGAGACGACGATGGACCCAATCGTCCTCTATGTCAACACCGTGAAGTTCCCGCAGAATGGTCATCTGCCCTGGGGCCTGGTGAACAACAGCTCCTGGCGGCCGAACGAGCAGGCGCCATTAATGACACAGCTGCTGCCGGAGGACTGGATGGATACGAGTCGACCGCTGCTGAGAGCTGGGGGCCGCACGAGTATGTGGTGCAGATGAGCAAGAATGAGAGTGTGGTTGTGGATCTGATTATCAATAACCTTGAGGATGGGCTGCATCCTTTCCATCTGGTAAGCAGCCTTGTATTCGTCCTAACCCACGACTGACGCGTTCTTACAGCATGGACATCACTTCTGGCCAATACACGTAGCGGACTCGGCCCGCTACGGCTGGGGATCCTATAACTGGGACCGCCCACCGGCAGTGCCCTCTGTCGCACCGGCTATGCGCGACACGATGGTCATTCCTCTGCGATCGAATGCAGTCTTCTGAGTCAAGTTTGACAGTCCAGGCATGTGGATGTGTACGTCTGAACCCATTGCATAACTCCATCAATCCTAATGCCTTGATGCAGTCCATTGTCATGTCCTTGTCCATCTCAAATCCGGGATGGCAATGGCGTTCGATGTGATGCCAGACCTTGTGCCAGAGAGGGAGAGGCAGAAGGTTAGGGAGAGTTGTGCTGTGTATTCCGATGCGTCTTTCGGTGCATAATCTATGAACTGGGCTTGGGCTTTTGGTAAATTGACGTAGGTACAAAAGACCTGCCATTAGAGGGCTAGCCGCTGAGGTCACGTGCAGTTACCTCTCACCGCGATGACATCACGGTCAAAGAAGCCTGCACGCGCCGAGCTGGCCTTTAAGCGCCGGATATCCAGCGGGCGCATTATCGAGATATCTTTAGCCTTCAATCTGGGAGGAGATCCGGATGAATATTCAGGTCTCCACACCGACGACGCCGATACACCTCTGACAAGACAATAAAGACAAGGCCACTGGTCATCTCTTGTCATTCCCTTGGGAAGAGCGGAACATCACTCGACGAGTGTCCATCACGTACAAGGGCAAGCTCCCTTGCTAGCGGGAGAGCTGCTCATCTCTCTTCTTGAGCTGATGCGGTGCTAGGACAACACGTTCAGTGAGCTGATGATGTGAAAAAGAAGATCTCACCGCTGGCTGGAAATACGGAGCGAGCATGTGCTGCGGGTAGTGGAGGAGGTGGAGAGGTCGGGGGAGTTCATCGGGAGAGCAAGAATAGCCAGGACGGACAAAGCAACCCGGGCGGGGCTCTGCACCCCTACGACGAAACAAAGATAGGAATGGCACAACATTTGGGACACTGAAGGTGAGTGCGCCTCATCATTGATGTGATCACTTCGGGGTAACCGCAGCCTTGTGAGCTCGCCGAAGCGCATCACGCGATGTCCAAGGTGGGGCACGACAGAGACGAAGATGATGATGTAGACCTGGTCGGTCGGTACGAGGAAGCTTGCCTTGGTTCATCACCCCGTTTCGGGACGGATGGCCATCCTGCTTGGGTCAACAATACGTCCAGCGACATTCTGGCCTCACTCATTTGACCCCAGCTCGTGCCAGCTTCGATTGATCAACAGTATCCTTACCAGCTGGCTCTGCAAGACCAGTTCAGTTGCCGGATGCAGTGCTGAAGCTGATAGGGATAATGCGCAGAAGCCCCCGCGGGACCCGCGCCTACTGCAAGAACTGTGTAAAGTACTTACATAAACAAATAGCCTCGCGTCAGAGACCGTGGACTTGAATTCGTCCTGGCATGTGCGCTACTGCTAATCCATCTTGTTGTTTACTCTTGCTCTCTGGTTCGTCCATTGCTCAATCCCCATGGGACTATGCGGGACCATCTCAAGGAACGCTTAACAGCTAAGTGGTTGAAGCGGAGAGGGAGAGGGGCTGGAGTGAAAATCTCAGGGAGGTCGTTGCGGGAAAGCAGTCTAGGTTTGGTCTAACTCTTGTCATATGAACCAGATGCCTCTTTATTCCTCTATCAGTTGTTGTACATATACAATCCATCGAACAGGGAAAGTCATGAGATAAGGTATTAGATGAAGAGAATAATCTACGGATCGCAGTTGCGTCTTGATGGGTGACGACCCCATGTTTGTTTCCCTTGCAGTGCAACTACCTTGCCTTTTATCACCTGGTATCCGACCAGTCGGGTCTGTCCACCAGATCCCCCCTCAGATACATTGTCAACAGCCTCATCTTTGCCGAGTGCAGGGCAAAGAAGAGCGGCCCTCTCCTCTTGAGCTGATTGGCTTGATCACCATCCAACGGGTATAAGAAAGCATCGCGAATGAGCATGAGGTTCGCCTGGATCTGCTCAACATATTCCATGCTGAATCCGAGCAGGACCTGCTCAAGCCATTGCAGATCCCGTCTTTCGACGGTGATCGATATTTTCCCCCAGTCGATCATGTCCCAGAAAGGGTGCTGTGTGGCATGGCCGATGAGCACGGGGATACAGCCGGCGTAGATCGCATCCTCCAAATGCATCATCCAGCCCGTCACACCGTCCGGCACAGGGCAGAATATTGTATCGTTCAAGAGGGTATAGTAGTCGTTATATCCGCCAAGCCCATCCCAGATCGTGATGAGTCGATGTGGGCTCTGAAGTGCGTACTGATCCGGCTCCTCGAGGGCGGACATCCGCGCCTCGCAGTTGACTCTCACTCGTGTATTGGCTCCAGACCCGCGGATAGACCCCTTGAACGTCGCGAGCACCTTACGCTGCCGACTTGGCCGAACAAGTGCCATATCCTCAAACCCTGCAAAGAGCTGCGGACTCCCACATGTCCGCGGGGGAATCGTGATGTCCTGCAAGGGCTTGAAGCACGGCTCGTTGATATCGCCCATCACGGACCAGGCCATGACGTCCCTTGTTGATGCGAGCCTCGACATGCCACTGCTCCTCAGCTTGAACACGTCAACCTCGTAGCCCAACAAGCAGGTGCCATAGTCGTGGCTGAAGGGGATCACAAACTTGTGAGTGTCGAGCGTGGGAAAAGTGGACTGCGTGAGCTTCCACTGGTCGTTGTAGATTGCATTGAACCGCTTCTGATAGAACGGCATGAAGACGAGCTCTGCCTCCTCTGGCTGGACGCTGATCTCCCGCAGGGGCAGCTCCATCGACACATCGGCACTGAAACAGTGCCCGCCGCGGAGCAGGGCTGGCTTCTCAGTGTGGGGGTCGTCGAGCCATTCCTGTAGCCAGGGGTGAGGGTTCGCAACGTGAACTCGAGGCCACGGCTCGTTGGTGTTCATATAGCGGTGGGCGTGCGGTCGCAGGACATCCTTCCAAGAAGATTGCTTGACCAGTTCCAGCAGCAGGTTCCCATCCTCCTGTATCTTCTGCAGGCGCTCTGCCAACCGCCAATCCCACCCTGATGTGGGGAACCCACCCAACACCGCCCCTGACCCCTCCGCAGGACACCCAGAATAAACACACATACAGTCGCCGGTATCCACGCACATGCCGGGTAGATCACATAGGTTCGTGCAAATTGGCAGCTGCGCTTTTGTCCACTTGCTCGCGGGGCCCATCGAGGCGTCCAACTTGGCTTGATCGGCCTGGGCGAGAAGATCAAGTGAGAGCGAAGCCAGATCCTGTTGCAGTTTGTCTGCTGCCCTCCGCATCCTCCCGCACACAGCCTTGGGAATGCTAGCCCCGAACCTTGGTCCTGTGCCCATATGCAGATAGTCCAGCGCATGATCCACGGGATCGTCGTTCCCAAACGGCCAAGGCGGCGGGGCAGGGCAGCACAGGGGGGTGAGCTTGAACGGGTAGATGTGTGAGTAGCGGGGAGAGGAGGAAGGGGAGGAAGGGACGGTTGGGCGGGGTGAGCTGGATGGAGGTGCCGGGCAAGAGGAGCTTGAGCGAGGAGAGCGAGGGGGAGAGCTCGAGCTCCCACCACCCCCCCTCCGCGTCTGCACTTGCAAGATTGTTCGGGATCGTACGCACACCCCGCACCAGCTCGCTCGCGGGCCCGAAGAGTTTCCCGGGCTTGTGCCAGTCGTTTAGCAGCACTAGCCACCTCCCGCCGTCCTGCTTGACCCTCGCCCTCAGCGGCGCCGGCGGCAGATCATCCGACACCACAAGTCTTCCTGCCTGGGGCCTGAGTGCCGCCAGCCTGCCGGACACGTCGATGTCCAAGTGAACTTGGCAGTCGTCAAGTTTCTCCAATTCTGTGTTCACCTCCAAATGTGGCGGATCGAGGCAGTCGCTGAAGATCTTGCCCTCTAGCGCGCGGAGGTTGCGCTGCATATATGCTTCGACCGTCTGCAGAAGACCTTCTTTCAGCCCGACCTGCGCGCGGAACCCCAGGTCGTCGGCGGCTTTCTGGGTGCTCCCCATGTAGGACGGAGGGTAGCACCCGTTGGGTCGGAGTTGTTGCACGGGGGAGTGGGACTTTGTCAAGCACAGCAGATGGTCGACCACTTTCCGCATGGACATCGCTATCCCGCTGGAGATGTCATACACCGCGAGGCCCCCCCTCTCCCTCCCCTTTCCCCACCAGCTGCGCTTCGCATGCCTGCTGAGCCTCTGGATTGCCAAGAGGAATGCGTCGACGCAATCGTCGATATGCAGGAGATCGAGCTCTTGCTCCCCACCCAGAATCTGGACCGGCAGGTGGGCAAGCACTTGCGTGAGGGTGGAGGGAATGAGCAGGTCGGGATGGTCATGCAGGGAGCCATAGACCTGCGCCAGTCGGAGGATCATGGCGTGTGCACCGAGGGAGGCGGGGTGATCGGCGAGCCCAGATGCGTGAGACGGCGCTGCCTCTGCTTGCGCATGCCCGGAAAGCAAGCTCGAGCTCGGGCTGGGCAGCAAGAACCAGGGCATGGGTCTTCCCCTTTCGCGCAGCGCTTTGAGCACCCGCTCAGTCCCGAGGTTGCGGGCGTCGGCAGCCGTGCAGGCTCCTGCATTGGCGCCGCATGAGGTGGGGTGTGCGAGGGCAGCGGCGAGGTGAATGATGCCGGTTATATCCGGCGTGAGCGCGGAGAGGAGGACGGAGAGGTTGTGAACATCGCCATGGAGGTAGTGGAGGGAGGAGGCAGCGTGGTCGGAGAGATGGGAAGGGGAGGAGGGAGGGAGGAGATTGAGTATCGTCATAGCGTTCCCGGCTTCGTGTAAGCGGGGTACGAGCAATTGCCCTATTGCCATGATGCATCAGCTGGGTATGTCGCGTGAGGATGGGCATGGGCGCACCTATCCTGCCGGCACCGCCCGTGATAAGTATCCTCCCCCTGGCACGCTCTGGGCTATGTGTCGGTCGTGGGCGGGTGGGGATGCCGAAGTGCAGCAAGAGGGAGAAGGTAACGAGGCAGGCGGCGAGGGAGCGATGTGCCGCGCGGGAAGGGAAGCAGAGCCGGGGAAGCCGGAGGGTGGGGAGCAGCCAGGCGCGCAGGACGGCCATCCGCCCTTGTCAGGTGAGTTGGCTGAAGCCTGTGCAAGCTCATGAGAGCGAGGCAAGGGAGAAGGAAGAAGGGAGTGGCGGGGCCTAGGGTGGTTGGCGATAAGCCCGATTCGTCTGTGTCCAGGGGGTGCGAAAGGGCAGGATGACGCAACACATCGTGTAAGGCGCTGACTAATCAAGGGCGGCAGGGTCCACCCATCCGCGTCCCCCGCCTTGCCCGTCCCCACATGCGAACGCTACTGCTGATGGACGAGCAACGCCTCAGCACACTACTCTCGTCGCAAAGCGCGTGCTCTTTCGCCTAGTCATACGAGTAAAAATATTATATCAATGACAGGCTATACGCATGCTGCCAGACAGCCCGCTGCATGTTCACCGCCAATGCAGGGGGCCCTGCATAGGGATGGATTCGGTTAGGCTCGGTTCAGCTCGGTTCAGAACAGTTTCTCTGTCTTGGAAAAAGCCAGTTCCAGTTCAGTTCCGGTCCAGTTCGGGTTCTGGAACGGTTTAGAACCGGTTCGGAACTGGTTCCGCAGCTGTCCCTAGACGCAGTCATGAAAAATCATGGGAGCTCCGAGCATCACAAACATGCCCCCCCAGCCCTTCTCCAACCCCTCCTTGTTGAGTCAGCAAAGCTTGGCTGGGTTCCGGGTATGTTGTTTCCCATCGTCCAGAACCTGCTGCTAAACGACTGACCCGTCTCCAGCTCATCCAGCTCCATTTCGCACCCGAAACCCCGTCCGTCCTCCCAGCCCCCGGCACTCCCGAGATCAACAACTTTGTTGAGCGAGCTGGAAAGATCGACATCCCAGGCGGCGAAGATCAAGGAACAGGTACAGAAGAATGCGCCTTGGGAACCGGATGCGAGGTTGAGGAAGTGTAGGCACATCTGTCCCCCCAATCAATACTGGAACATTGTTGTAGGTAGCAGGGGCTTACACCGGCAGCATTGATGCCTTTGTCTGTTGCAGGCTTAGAACGTGGCATAACTTCAAAATAGCGGACTAACACATCGAAGCGAACCGAGCGAGCTTGCGAGGGCTGTTGGTCAACAAGGACATGACCCATTGTATGATCAGCGGATACAATATGTAGAGGGCGCCAAATAAGAAGTACAACACAGCGTCTAGGTCGGATTCGCTTGTGAATTCGACAGGAGAGTTGTGGCCTACAGCCCGCGAATGGTTCCCATTCCAGTCGTAATTTGGACCGAGGATGGAGCGATCCAAGTTCTTGCCTCTGGTCCATCCCAGGAATCCTAGGCGATGTTAGCCCATCACTATCGCAGCAAAAGAGCCGCGCTGACCTAGCCAAGTGCCGTATATCAGGACCGCCATGACTCCAACTCCCATCAGGCCACGGGTACGACGAGAGAAATGGGTCTTGTCGAGAATAGGGACGAGGAGAAAGCCACCAGGGGCTTGCGCAATCGAATAGAGGAGACCAAGCAATGTTCGCGCCCGCAAGTTGAAAGCATACGCGTTGACCGACGCTTGCCAGAGTGGGAATTCCGAGGTGAACATGACAGGGAGAAGGATAGCGAGTCTCCAATCCTTGAGAAGCGTGATCGACTCCTTGAATTCGATCCAGACCGATGTGCTGGCTGTATAATCGGCCAGATGAGTTTCATTGTCTCGAACAACGCTGGACGGATCGACCACGAATGTCGCAGCACAGACAATCGATACACACATCAATGCCACGAAGGCAATATAGACAGAGTTTGGAACACCATTAGACATGGTGCTGTTTACGGACAGTCCGAAAGCGATCCTGAGAACGGAAGTGTGAGCCTGAGAAACGGAGCATGCGCTAAGACATTGGACGAACGATGAACCAATCATGCCTCCGATCGACACGATGACATTGTGCATGCCGAGATAGAGCGCTCATGTTGCTTCTGTCGAATAGGCCAGAGCGACGTATCCAGCTGTTGTCCAAAGCCAGCTGGCACTCAAACCAAGACACACACCGCTGAAGCTGCAGTGCCCTGAGTTTGTGAGCTGAGGAGCAAACGATGGACTTACTAGGAAACCATTCCTTTTCCATCTCGCCGAATTATCAGAATGCGCCCATATAGATAGCTGATTGCATATAAGTAAAATGTCTCAACCAATTCTAGCTGAAAACAGGCATACGGTAGCCTAGTCCTCCGGCAGCAAGAGTCCATCTTGGTCCCCAGGTGTTGAGAAAGAGGTTGCAAAAGAACGCTGTGAAGGCGTAGACTAGCACATGGAAGAACAACAATGATTCAGAACCAATCCCTCAGAAGTTCGTTGAACGAGTCCTCACTCGAGTATATGATCGCATTGGTGTTCTGTGCAACTTCGGTTGAGCTTGCTTGTCCACCTCCAGCACCAAGACCAGCTAGCGCAACGAAGAGCCCCAGCAAGAAGGCGATACACAAATCACAGATGATATTCTGAACCAGAGGAGAATGGAGGTGGAGAATTGCCGGTCGCATGGCTGGCAGATGTGGGTGTGATCAACGGCGCACAGGTCTGCTAAACACAAGTGCAGATGTTCGAATGAAGACAGCCATGGCTAATATAGTGTATGGCCATTGTTGATGATTGGAGGAGAAAGTAGACTGCGTCCCTGATAAGGGATTGGCTTTCATTGCATAGAGTATTGTCTTGGCATAGGGCAACAGCTGGATTACTTGGTAAGGGGTGTCCGTAGGATACCCGGCTCTACAAGGAACAACAGCGGCAATTGACCTGCCGAATGCGGAGCTTTGCGGAACCTCGGCAAGCGGCAGAAGCATTGATGTTATCTCCCGCTTCCGCTTCCGGTCCCCAGCAGCTGAGGCACTGAAGCGATGATGGTGTTATGTGAGCATCGCGATGCGCTGGTCCCCAAATCTATTATTGTAACATGCATGGCCAACTGCCGCTCAAACTATGCCTGCCCGACCTGACATCTCTGCTCTATGGATATGACATCATTGCTCTTTCAGAAACGCAGATGTGCATCTACAATCGAACTTCCACCCACCCACTCGATTCTGTCTCGCTTGCACCTGGCCCACCCTGACTTACACTCTCCTCGAAGGGGAGTAGCCATCATCCACATGTCGACCACATCAATCGCAATCTGCAATCGATTGCCAGACATCGATTACCTTACAGTTGGACTCGACGATCTCCTCATCTCTGTATACTGTATATATCCCACGGATCGCTCACCTGGACACTGGTAGACCCTGTCTCCCGCTTCCACGAACTGACGACGTCGGCCTCTCGTGAACGCAAAAGACAGCTCCTGGGAGAACGCTAACGTCCGCATTGCGACACTCCAAACCCCTCACTCCTGCAACCCACGCTCAAGTCATGATCAGGATTGTATAACTGTGCGCAGCCGACAACTGGTATCTCTCCTTGATGAATGTGGGCAAACGATTCTCAACGAGGTCTTGCATGCGGACAAGGGCCTGGGACGTCACACGTCATTCCAGCCTGGAGGAGACTCCGTCAGTGATCTCTACGTGATATCTACCTATGCACTCCCTCTTCTGCAGTGCTTTCGCATTCTCCCCCCGAATCATCTGGGCTGATTATGCCCCGATTACTGTATACTATTTCTACTCTCTACCCTGCCCTACTCTTCGCGACGGGAGGATGCCTCGTCGGGACCAAACCTGCCCTCTCCTCCCTTCCTCCCGACCGAATTTGAGAAAGGCTTGAATCACCTCCTCCATGACACGGCCGGTCTCATTCCTGACACATGGGGGGCACCCCACTGTACTCTAGCACTCCCCAAGTCGTCCACATAGCCGTGGCCCTCGCCAAACACGCCAAGCCCCCCTCGGCCGCTTACTCCCACCTGTGGGGACCCAACGCTACCTGCGCACATGTTGCGCGCCTACCTTCTCCTCACCGCACCCAATCCTCCGCACACCTTGCGGCACTCATTTGCATCCTCGCGAACATGCCCCCTACAACCCCGCTCCGACTCAAGATGACATCCTCCTACCTGATTCAAGTACTCACTCATCACGCTCGGACACATGCGGCATCGAACTGGCCAGGTCCGAACCATATCCTAATCACCATCGCCTGCCTTATACAACCCTGCCCCGCTAAACTCGCACTATCACATCACGGTACCCACACGCACACTCATCGAGCACAGCTCGTCAGTGCTCTTGCACATCACACACGATGTCTCCTCGACCACACGGCTGCCGGACGCTACCATCATACACTCATGGCTATCCCCCTGCGGCCCCCGCCTTCCCACCCCCAAACTGTCCACCAATCTTCCCCTGCTACCAGACATCGCGTTGAATCAACGCCCGAATGAGCCATTCAACTTCCTCACGAAAATGGACCTGACCTGGGACACATCCCCGTCGGTCCTCCACCTCAAGTGACAGAATATCCCCCCCTCGCCTCCACGACCACGCTGGCCGAGTTCTGCTCTACGATACAATCCTGCACGTCAGACAAGACCCAGCCACCCCGCCTCTCACTTTCCACACTCACAGAGGCAGCCAATCACCGCATGAACATGCCAAGAGGTGTTCAGGCCTTGACCCCTCCCCAATGGCTGATTCATCGCGATGCACTCGCAATCCCTTCCCGCACACCGGACATGGCCGTCGCTCATCCCCTGAACATAGCATTTTCAACATACAACATCAAAAGAGCTGAGGTCCGCTTTCTGTAACCCGCCTCATGTGCCAAAGGACCGGATGGAATCGTCAGAACAGCTAATCAACCTGTTGGATGAGGCCCTGGTTTCTCTGCTAAATGCATGCATTGAACATGTGTCTATCCCCTCCACTTGGCTGAAGGCGTGCCTCGTCCCCCTCCTTAAGAAAGCAAGGACCCAACCAACCCCGCCTCGTATTCATTGCCATAGAGTCTCTCTTCCTCTGCTTCTTCACGCACTTTCTCTCCGCCAGATTCAGGCAGTAGGCCCCACCCTTGATTCCAGACACCTGACCGGGCTTCGCTTGGGTTTCCCAGCATCCTTCAATGTCCTCATTCTACGCTGCGTGGCCGAACGCGCGATGGCCCAAGGAGCGACAGCATACATCACTCGCATCGACCTTCAAACCGCGTTCCCCTCTGTTGGCCACCCTCAGCTCTGGCTGAAGCTGTACCATGTGGGAGTTTCTGGTCCGCTATTCGACACCCTCCGGGAACTCTACTCCGGCATGGGCTATGTGCTGAATCAAGGTCATCACCACTCCCCACATTTCGCGTCTTCCATTGGCATCTGGGAGGGAAACTCTGCATCCCCAGACCTGTTTGCATTCTATGTGCATGACTTCTACCCAGCCCCCCACGAGACTGATGTATGCCATGAAACTCCTGTTACCCTTGCCTTTCACGCCCATGACTTATATCTCATATCGATAACCCCTCTCATCCATCAAGCCCGCCTCTCTGGCCTTGCCCACTACGCCTACCTGAACTGCCTCACAATCAAACACCTTCCAAAATGGAAACGATTATCTTTCGCCATCCCACTGACTCGACATCTCCATTCCTTACCTATGAAACGTCCACTAAACTCGTCACTGAAACACAACGTCTGGGTTTTCACATCGGCCACATCCTCACAACAAGGCTTCTTTGTTGCTCTATAGGCTGCCCTAGGAAGACATTGCCCGATCTCGCTCCCGGACACACTCGAAGAGTTCGTCGCCAACATCCCCTTCCTCAATCACTCACTAATGTCGCTTTCTCGACGGGCACATTGAATCTCCCACTCATGCTCTATTTGGATGCTCTCGTCCACCTATCCTTACGCGGAGACAAGCATTCCAATTGATATGCCCCACCTCATGGCGATCTCCATCACTGGACCATCTATTGTTTGCGGCAGTGGCCTACCAACCGATACATGGCTCTAGGCCACTACACATATAATGTTATGATACTCTTTGACAAACACACTATTCACACTGCTTAATCCACATCTTCTTTGACAAGTTTATTCCGGCCCATTGTCTTTATTGTTGACATTTCTGCCAACCCGAGAGATGCGGGGATGGGATTCATAAGACAATAGATAACCGCTTCCTAGATGATGTGGACCCTGATCCCTGCATCGAGTGGAGAACCACCACCACCTTGCCGGGTGCATGGGCCCGTTTGGCGCAGAGATGGGATATCTGAACAATTCCATCTGGGCCTCAGAGATAGAAAAGGCTCTATCTCTCACCAAGATGCGGCGTGAAAAGGTTAGAGCTCAGACCTCTATCTCTTTCTCCCTCTATCTCGCTCCATCTCGCGAGATTGAGGTCCGTCAATCTGGTGGCCGGGAGGCCTTACGGTTATCTCCAAACATGGGGAAAGCGAAGCCGAATATGCTCGGGAGCACATACGGCCCACCGATCAACCTCAGCACTGCGTGCAGAGAGGGAGCCCTCATATCGTAGCAGCAGCCAGCGCGCTTGCAGCGTACTGGAAGGTGTCGATAATGTCGACCTGTATTGGGAAGGGGGCCGACATCATTCCGCAGCAGAACAGGCCGCTGCTGATAATGGAAAGCATCCAGTGCGCGTGCCCTTGAGCGGACCAGCCCTACCAGACTGTGGTACGTTATGAGTACACGGTCTGGTGTACGAAAATGAATGGGACGTACACAGGCCGGTCGGCCCAAAGAAGGCGCCGATCCAGACAATGGGAAGATGGAACTCGCGCACGCCCACACCGCCGTTCTTCTCACTCTGCTGTGTGACACATCAGTCCCTCTGACTACGGCACCCCGAAACGGCCTTTGTAGCTTCCTCACTTTCGCATATATCTGATCCATCAGCCCCGCAGCGACCCCGGTGCATGTCAAGAAACCAATACCCAGGCCTAGATACGCGAGGCCGGACATGCCGGCCGAGATACCATACATACACCTCCGAGTTCAGCAGCGGGAATGTGGTGAACATGAGGTAGAGGAAACCATATTGGCTACCCACGACCATCAGGAGAGTCCTCCTTGAACACGGATAGGAAGAAACTCACACGGCCATGTACAGGTTCAACGAGAAGCAGGTTAAACTCGTCGGCAGGATGTTCATCGGCCGGACCATGCTCTGTTTAAGGTACTCGAGCTTGCTCTGTCCGGCAACCATGCCAGCCATAATGACGTGGACGTAGGCGAGTTACGGATCGGTCTTCACGCGTCGATCGAATCACCAGCGGAGGATGATAGGCGCATGTGTCACACGTAGGAAGGGCAATCCAATTTCTGCTCCGACCCCGACGCCGATCGCTAGTAGCCAAGAGATCCACTAGGCCAGACTCGGATGGTCTCAGCACCGATGCAGATGTTCTAAAACAGGTGGGGCGCATCTTGATACCAATGATCTGCACGACAAATCCTCCCGCTACCAGACCTAGCACTGGGCCGAGCACAGGACCGAGTGTGTACAGTGTCATTGCACTCGCTCGCTCGCGCTGGTGGAACAGGTCTGCAATGACCCCACTACCAATTGCTAGAGATGCAATGCCCCCAAGGCCGGCTAAACGTGGAATGGGTAAGTTGTAGCATGGAGATGGAATGAAATGGACCGCACCAAAGAAGCAGAAGACGATGAATGAGGCCATGCTCGGTGTTGAGGCACACGCGAGAAGAAACACGAGGAAGAATAAGTTGGCGCCATGCTGAACCCACCGGTGACCATACATCTCGCTCAACGGGCTAAATGATATCAATATGGCTGCTCAGCACGAACGCAGGAGCACGCACGCTAGGAACAATCGTCCAACAACAAATGCCAACACGTATATGCTCAAACTCAATCCCTCGAGCGTCGGCCTCTCAACGCGGTAGTCAGCCGCCAACATTGGCAATCCTGGGGCATTTTGTAGACCACATCAGCACAATCCGCACAAGCAAGGTGGAGAAAGGCGTGCCAGCATACCACTTGCCAGCGGCGCTATGAACGTATAGTACGAGGTGACGCCAGCGGAGTTCCGTCTTGTGAAGGTCGACCAGTTGCGCAGATCGTCCAGGTCTGTGGGCGAGTCCCAGTCCAGCATGTCCATCTCAGCGGCCCTCATGCCCTTCCCTAGATCGACCTCGATGGCCGGCTCTCCGCCCTCCGCTTTCTCACCCTCTGCATCGCTGACCGGTTCCGACAGGTGGCTGGGCACGGGCGTGGGCGACACCGAGCGGGAGCTCTCAAGAACAAGTTGTGAGGAATATGTAGCGTACGCAATGCCCTCTACTAGCGCGGCGCCCGTCGGGTCGTGTGCGTGCTCGGCGCTGCGCTCGTCCTCCGTGAGCTGGAGCACAGTATGTGACATTGTCATTTCGGGCTGGTTGGGAATCCAAAATGACAGCAGGCACGGGCTTAAGATAACAGTCACCCGGTATGAGAGATGAGAAGGAAGAAGAGATTGTGTCAGGGATCGACACTATCGAAGTCATATCGACAATCTCGAAGCATCTCGAAGCATCAGGGACTATCAACCATATCGACCAAGGTATCGCAGACCCACCCTAAGCTAACCCTACTGTACAGATCTTCAGCCACAGTCTCGAAATACTTCCATCCCTTTCGTATATAGTACCGGGCAGTATCGTAGTTTCGCCTTAGATCTGATCTCTTAGGATCCTCCACAATACTTGTGTAGTTGAACTAGGCATCGAGATTGCGTACCTCTTATCGAAACCTTTGCAACCTTTGCGATATTGTCAGACCTGCTCTCGCGATATCTCGGTGCTCTGCTTTCTCACCTCGTTCTCTCTCGACTCTACTACCGATCTGTCGACAATCTCGTCTCGTCTCGGACCACTATCGCGGACAGTCTTGTGTCTAGTATTGTGTGCCCTGATAGATTGGCCAGTGGGCGCCGGTTGTAGTTGTCCAAAGATGATATCGTTGAATGCCCGTTCCATGCGCGTCACGCACTCACAGCCACGGTTACCTCTTCCTGTGTCTGACGTGATCAACTTCAACTGGATTATGTCACCGGGTACTCCGCTCCCGCGCCTTCTGAGGCCCGTACGGCCATCCACATGGTTGTGCCAGGGCGAGGACGAAGAACGGCAAAATCGGGCCCGCTGCTCTTCCGGGAGGGATCGTATCAGTCGAGGCCGGGTAGGGGGAATAAAACTTGTCGCTGAAATTCGAGATTCGGGGATGCCGAGCTGCCGGTGTACCCAGGGTCGCGCATCATACAGCCAAGACACGAGGCGAGACTGATTGTTGCTTTGCCCCTCACTACGACATCCTGCCTTTCATTGTACCAATACCGCACTGAAGCATGGAGAGAGAACTAGACCAGCTAATGGAAATGATCAGTGCTCCCCATCTCACCTGCTGAGCGTCGTTCTCACCTTTGGGGTATGCGCAAAGGGTGCGACACGCGCTCAAACGGGAGGGGCACTGCGCAAGTCTAAAGATGTCATGGACGCAGCAGAGAGGATCTTCTCTGGTGCGTTATGCGCGTATGTACGCGTGTCTTTTGACCGACAATGAGTATAGGTGAGTATGACGATGTGACGGATGCCGACGAAGTCGCGCCCGAAGAGGTCAAGCCAGCGAACAGACGGGTCGCGACGGCATGCCCACCTGTCAGCCCCTCTAGTTCCACAAGGAGCTTACGCTGACCATCATATAGACTCCAGAGGAGGACGAGTGTGATGAAGACCACATTCGTGCAGAGGAAGCCTCGACCGGCGAAGGAGAAGATGAGGGACGTGGCTCACCACAAGGCAGAGATGGACTACTATGATGATGACGAGGAGTTTTTGGACCTAAATCTGAAGAGAAGTGGGGAGGAGATCGATCCTTATCCCTGCATCTTCTTCTCGCGGGGCTGTCGACAGGAGGTCACAGAGATCGAGGAGACGCCTGAGCGCGTCACGCTCTATTCCACGCCGTCTACGTCCCATGTACGTCCTCTCATGACGCAAGGAGAATGGATGAAAGGGTTCCCGGAGGGTAACGAGCAGGGGTTGCTGTTTGGGCTTTGGACCAACCTTCAAGCGCCCTCTGCGAAATGCCCAAATCAGGGTGACGCTAGCTTGGCCAGGGAAAACGGGATGTTCACTGCGATCTGGGTACGCTGTTGGCCTCTTCCTCATATGCTAGTTTCGTCTCATATCATAATTAGGGCGACTTTGGGCAGTATGTGTCGTCTCTCTGCACGCACGGCCAGCAGCAGTATCCGTCCTGCTCCGTCGACGTCTGCTTGGCGTGCGGCGGGCTGGTCAGTGCTGCACGGACAAGCCCAACCGGAAGGATGACAACCCGCTCGATCCTCTTTTCAATTGCTATGAGCTGTGGGGTCTTTGCTCGACATGGGGTTGTCAATGGTAGAGAAAACCTTTGAAGATCAAATGCAAGAAACAAAAGGGGAGCGGATCGACGATCAGGATGACGGGAAGAGCGGGAAGAAGCGAAGAATGACGATGCGAGCATCACCCGTTGCGCAAGTGATTGCGATTGGCAGAGTCAAGCAATACGAGTACAGATGAAGAAGGCGACAAGGAGTATCTATTCGGAGTTGCCAGGGTGGACGGGGCAAGGGCAAACGAGCACCTACAGGCACCGGATATGGCGGCGGGAAGGAGGATGTATGCCCTTCACGCTCTCTGTGTATAGTAGACATCTCATTGAATTACTGCAGCAAACCGGTATTCTAGTGGCACTCGAGGCACAGCGCGCAAGAGATACCAGAATCGGTACTCTCCTTTGCCGGTCCGCATCTTTCTGTCATCGCTTGCTCGAAAGCTCGATACCGAAACTTCCGCCTATCTTCCACATCCGACGGCCTTTGTCCACCGTCGGCATCGATTTAACTCAGTTGGCAGTGCTCTGTTGCGAAATGACTCCTTCGGATATATGAGCGACCGACAGGTGCTTCATTTTGAGCTTCTGGAGTGGCTGGACGTGAGTTATCAATGCCAGCAATGCCGGCCCGCAACTAACTTCGTTCCCAGACCGTATCAGTCATGAAGCGCTTGGCTGCAAAATGGGCATGCCGATCATGATACCTCATACAGTAACGCTGATGCCTAAGCGACCGGGCTCAGCTCAAGTTCCCAAAAGAAAGATTGTCTACGAAGGCTCGGCTGGTCCTTGTGAATTACTCGGAAGTGATTGTCATCCAGGCTCAGGCAGCGCTTAAGGGGTGGGAGAGTTCAAAGAAGCAACCCGATCTCAAGACAGAACTGAGGGAAGCAGAGAAGCGCAAGATCGGTGCGCGCGGTATCCATTGCTGCTGCGGAAATAGGCAACCCGCTCCTGACAGTGAAGGGGAAGGAGAAAGAGAACGCAGAAGACATGCGCCTGTTCGGGAAGAAGGAAAAGAAGGCAGAAGACATGTGCCTGTTCACATTCTGCAATCGGATCCTAGCCACTGCAGACGCAATCGGCAAGTCTCTGTCGGACACGAAGGGAGCTGCCTTCCTTTAACTGGTGACGCTCTCTCCAAAGCCCCATAGGAACCATCGTCCTGGTCCAAAGATCCTGCCGCCGACGTACTACACTTGCCTGATACTGCCACAGATGACGAGATTCGAGTCCCCTACAAGGACTGGGCGAATCGCATCAAGTTCCACTACTGCGATCTTAGCGTCGAGGGCGAAAACAGCAACGACTCGCCTAGCTTCAAGAGCGTGTTCAGCAATGACGCACAGGGACTGGTCGGTACCGGTTTGTTTAAGAGAAGTTTGGCTCTTGCACAAGGGGTACGAGTGGTGTATGTCTACCATCAGCCTCTGTAAACCATGCTGACATTAGTGAAGGACGGGAAGGTCTGCCTTTCCCTGCTCGGCACATGGCAGGGCCCCGGCTGGAATTCGGGAAAGTCGATCCTGCTCCATGCTCTCATATCCATCCGGTCGATGATTCTATGCGATGAGCTGTCTTTGAACGAGCCAGGATGGGAGGGACAACGACTACTCCCGCGTCTGAACAATGTGTTTATTCGATGGTCTCGTCCGAACCCAACCTAATCTGCTATAGATTCTTCCAACGTCCGTTGCATGGTCACCCAAACAGCAATGATGGGCAATCTCGAGAACCCCCCGGAGCCATTTGCCGACATCATACGAACACATTTCCGTCCCACAGCGTGTAGTCTGCGCCTACAGGTCGATAAGTGGTTTTCTCTCGACGACGGGGTGACTTTCTCTCGACGACGGTGCGGCTTTCTCTCCACGATGGTGCGTCGATCAACGAGTCACACTACACTTCGCACGGCAAGAACAAGGGGACCGCTCGCACCTCTTCCGCCGCCGAAAGAGCAAGAGCGTGATGGCCACGAACGTCGAAGCCTTGAAGCAGCTGCTGGAAGAGCTCGAGAAGAAGGATTCATCCCTGTCTTCCTTTCGATCTCTTTGAGTTACGCTAACTTTATATATTCTTTCAGTTATATTTGGGATTCCCTGCACACACACTGTAACACAAAACCTGTATAACCCATTCACACAACGCCTCCGCGCGAAACAATAATGAATTTGTAACACAGTAGCTGCGGAACCCAAGCGGGCACCGTACAGCGCGCAGCCAGTCCGTCCGAAGAACCTTACTTCCCGCCTCCTCCCGCTCATGCTCCTCGGCCATCTGCTCCCCCCAGCGCATCACCTGCCCCTGCACCCGCACCTTCACCAAGCTCCCATGATGCTGCAGCATCTTCCCCTCACCTTCACCCGCCTCCCTCCAATCCTCCCCGCTCCCGTCCCTCCCCCGGACCTGCCGCTCCTTCCACCCTTTGAGCTCCTCATCAAACCCGTCTTTCACCCCCACCTTCTCCAGCGCGCAGAGGTTCAGCGGACTTGTGAGGAAGGTGTGCAGCTCCGGCAGCTGGGCTTTGTTCGGCAGGTAGGCACCAGAGTCGTTGTCTATCACGAGCTTGTATCGTGCTGGGTCTCTCTCCTGCGCCTCCCCATGCACGTGGTCATGCTCTTGCTCCTGCAGGGACTCCGCCCGCTCTGGAACAGCCCCAACCTCCCTAATGCGATGCACGAAAAACTCCCCCGAGAAAGCGACCCACTTCGCAACACCGGAGTGCATACTATGCTTGCCAAGGAACTGGACCGACAACAGTTCCCCAGTTTCCGTGAACCGCTACTGGCCATCGAGGAGGAGGACGTAGGTCAAGAGCCACCGGGGCGGAGCCGTAGGACGCATCTCGAGGAATCGGATTGCTAACTCGTGCGCTGTTTGCGAGAGTTTGGGCTGGGAGGACTGGGGGGGGGCCGCCTAGCGGCACGGACCCGTCCTGCGTCTCCCGATTATAGCTGTAGACAACAGTATGCTGTGTCCTGAGGGCCCTATTGAGGGCCCACCTCCCAGCCCCTTTTGGAGAACGGTATGCCGATAAACGGGCGGTACGCGATGTACTGGAACTTGAGCGCTGGGGGAGGGAGCCAGAAAGCTGCAGCTGGTTCGCTTCCAAGTCGAAGGACTCACGCTGCGCTGCCGAGATGGGAGAAGTGGGGAAGATACCAAGTCGCGTGCCGGTAACGTGCCCGAGTAGGGGCGAGAAATGCTCGCTCCAATGGTTTGTGTGTGCGGCGTCAGCTGCGTTTCGTTACAGGTGGGAAGAGGGGGTACGTACGCGGACCGAGGGTGTACATCCTCCCGCTCCCCTCGCTCCCTGGCTGGGTCTGGCGCAGTACTCGCACGCTCACATACACCCGCGCGTGCCTGCTCACCCTAGAGCTCACGGCCTCGGCGAGGTAGGTGGCCGCGCGTGCCCGCGCATTCCCTTTCCGTTTCTGAACTTTGAGCTCGAGCTCTTTGGCTTCCAGCCCTTCTTCCAGCGAGCCTGCCGAAGGGAAATCGAGGAACGCAGAGCCAAGGATGTCATCGTGGTCCCCCGGGTCCTCGTCCCTCAGCTCGAGCTCGAGTCGTATCCCCCCCTTCGGGGCACCGCCGACGATCCACTCGCTGTTCCATTCTGGCTCGAGCGTCTTCCGGGTCGTGGGGGTGCGAAACTGGAGGAGCTCAGGGCTTGCGATCGAAGAGGAAGTATCGCTGGAGGACTGGGAGGGGGAAGCGGGGAAAAGGGAGCAGGCGAGGAAGGGGTCGCAGGACAGGGAGGGGAGGTCGCCGATCGGCACGTGGGCGGCGCGGTGGAACGTTAGGAGGAGGTCGTATTGCTCCGGCGACATTGGCGTTGAATAGCTGGGCCGGGGGCTGGGTTGGGCCGGATGAGCTGCTCTGAGCAGTGGGGACGTGCTCCATGGCTTAAGCAGGCCGGGGGGATGGATATGATCGCAAGCATCAGGGACCGATGACGTCGAGGACTCGAGGTCCTTGTTGTGGTGCAAGTCACGTGCACATTCCGAGGAGGAGGCCACAACGAGGACGCGTCGCGCGTGCCTGGATCTTTAGCGCCTCGATCGGGGCACACGGTGCCGATCCAAGCCGCCTCCCTGTGCGCTGTCGTTCGTCATCGGAGTCTAGCAAAGACCGGGACCTTTTTGGTGGTCACCCCGCATTAATATGCATTGCGGTGCCTTCTTCTCACGACAAGAAGCAATCAGGTGCCCTAGATGGAGAGGCCGTGCGATTGGGCTCGATCTGGACCGCTCCTTCTGAAGACTTCGCGGCGCTCTCTTGTGACCCCACAAAGGAGGGTCGCTCTCGCAGTCAACCATGCTCTCGCCTAAAGACTGCCTTTGTCACTCTCGCGGTAGCGTAATGCGACGATCAATAGCGCTTCTTCCATCATGGACGCGTCGACGCGCGCGACTGAGCGCGCGCCCGCGTGCAAGCACGAACAACCTCGCTGCGTCTCCTCAAGAGGAGGACGGATATCTGCCCCGTGGTCCTGGCCCCTAGCACTTCGAGTCGCCCTCGCTCTGATGGACCCAACGACCTTAGCTGCTATCTCCCTGGGGACGCTCGTTATCTTCGGCTGGCGCAGCTTGGTTCTGAAACGCCGCCGGCTAGAACGACGCCGGCTGTCTCTCTCTAATCACGGGATGCACGAGGCCGCCAAGCACGACACGACGGAGGCCGGCACAGTCACCGTGTCATGGCCCGCGAACCTCTCCGGTGGACTGGACTCGGGCAATCGACTGCTGGTTTGTATAACGAATGGTAACCAGAAGATGAGTTACGATAGCAATCATCGACTCCGCAAGTGGACGAGCGACAGCGTTCCCACCGGCCTTGGGGGAATGTTCGACCGCGTCATACTCTCTTGTCAGGCAAGCGACCCGTTCGGCGAAACGATCGAAGTCTCTTGCAGGGCAAATGGAAAGCTCGTCAGGAGCGTCCCGCTGAAGCAGGACGAAGGGCTCTCCTTTGCACTGTCCAACTCCTCAGACACGACAAGCGAGGACCCTCACTTCCCTGCATGGACTTGCTTGCATCCTCAAGGCCGTACCCTTCTCGGCGACGAAACAGTCTCAGGTCCTAGGCTCAGCGTCCAGTGGAGTTGGAGCTTCTCCGATGCGTCCGACCTTGGGCGATCGACTCATAGTTGCTGTCATCGACACCGATCATGATAGTACTGGTGGTGCGCTTCTGAGTCCCCTCGCACCGCAGCACCACATTCCGCCCGTCTGCACAAGCAAGATCCCCGTCGGCACGTGCCACATGCACTCGTCCATCATTCGACCAGTGCCCGTATAGTGGGGCATTGGGGTGTGGGCACAGGACATCCCGTGCTCGTGAACACGGGTGTCTAGCCTTGCACGGCAGCTCTCAACACTGGCATCGCGTCCATGCAGAGATCTCCTTCCGCTGCGCGTGCACGCGGTCAACCATTCGCGCGCTGGTTTGTTCTACACTAGTCGCAGCCAAGCGCATGTAACAAAAGGGAGCCTTCCTGGCCATGAACAACCTGCTTATTGTTTGCGAATATTATCACGTACTACGTAGGGAACATGTCTGCCTACACGCTGAGATTGTAGCGCAGAGCCTCTGTATTTGAATGAGTCATGCGCATACACGCGCAGAAGGGAATTACGCACCTGCATACTTCTTTAGCTCTTCTTCGTACTTTCGGTCACGAGGCGTGTCGTCCATCCCTAGGGAGAGCTCGCCGCATGCGCCGCATGCGCCGCATGCGGCGATGACAACAGGGTTGATGGGGACGTCGGCTGTGCCCGTCCCGATGTTCTGCACGGCGCTCTTCCCGGTGATGACCTCCCCGAAGACAACGTGCTTGCTGGGCGAGGTCAGGGGCACAGTCATAGACGCACATGTAGACGCACCCATCGAGATGTGGCGTCGGGGCACAGGTGATGAAGAACAGGGATCCGGTGGTGTTGGGGCCCGTGTTGGCGATGGAGAGGAGGAACGGCTTGTCGTGGTTCACGGCGAAGGACTCGTCCTCGAAGTGCTCGCCATAGATAGAGTCACCACCGGTACCTACGCGACGCGTCAGCCTTGTCCAGCAGGGTGTATGCATACAGCGTACCATTTCCGGCGGTAAAATCAACTTCACTTCTATGTGAGTCTTGAACGGAGCAACCGATTGTGGAGAAGCAGACATACCACCCTGAACTATGAACCTGCACATGAGGCGGTTGTTGTCAGTTCGCGGAAAGCACTGCACTGCGGGGACTTGGTTCCTCCTTGATGATGCGATGGAAAGTGCATCCGGCGTAGTGGAGCGGTTTTCGGGCAAGCCCGATGCCCCGGAGCTGCCAGAGCATGCATCGCAACTCTCGCCCTCCGTTCCGTGGGCTAGTACGCAGCATAACAGTTCACGACGAGGTAGGCGAAGACCTCCTTCGTGTTCCACGTCCAGGTGGAGCGCAGGTCCACGTCGATGTCGAATCGCACCCAGGCGACCTCGTTCGGCTGATATCGTTCCTGATATCCACATTCGCCTGCATCAGCACGCTGCATGCATAGAACAGAGCGGAGCGGACCGTCTCTGAACCATGCCCCTCGCCTTCCTTCATGCCTTCACGCCATACTTCTCCCAATATCCCCTCATCACCTCTACCTCTCCCATCGCCCTCTACTCCATCCACCCGTCCAGTTCCTGCACCGTGCTCTTCACGCCCTCGCGCCCGCCCGCCTCTCCCGGTCCAGTAACTCCACCACGCCCACCAGCTGCCCACCCTCGCGCGCGACGAGCGCAAGCGCCTCACGCACCGCTTTGCCAGAAGTCATCACGTCGTCCAGCACCACGACGCGCTTCCTTTTCAGCGGCGCCCCCACCGTGCTCCCGCCATCACCATGATCCTTCACCTCCTTGTGGTTGTACGGGTACCCAACGGAGAGGCCGTATTGCATATACAGGGTCATGCACGCCAGAGCGTCGAAGGGAATGCCCTTGTACGCCGGGCCTAAGAGCACGTCGAACGGGGGCAGGTCGTGCAGCACGTGCGCGTACGGGAGGGCGACGGGCTGGAGCGAGCGGCCGGAGGAGAGGTCGCCGGCATTGAAGAAGGAGGGCGAGAATCTGCAGTCATGTTCGAGTCAGCTGCCTGCGGCGACAGAGCGGGTGAGGCCCACCGCCCGCCCTTGAGCACAAAGCTGCCTAAGCGCAGCGCGTCGGCGGCGAAGGAGCCATTGATGAGCGCCGTTTTGAGCTCGTTTATGCTCGCAAACGGACCGAGTGCGGGGGGAGGACGGCGGTCATCGTGGGAGGGTGATGAAGGTGATGGAGGTGGAGGAGAGGCAGGGACGACGGCGGGAGATAAGGGTCAGGTCGGGTGTGTTGCAAAGCGAGTCATCGTTTGCAACTTTGAGCACTTACTACAAATGAATGTCAGTACCCGCATGTAATGGAATAGCGCATCACGCACCAATGCCATATCAACCGCAGGAATCGCAACCCGACGAAGAGTCCACAGCGCAGAGTTACACCAATCCATTAGACATTCCTTGCTACAATCACCTACTGCCTCACCCCATACTTCACCCCATACGCCCTCATATCCTGACTGGGAGGTGGGAGCTGCGCGAGCAGTGTCACTACGCATTGGCGGCGCGCAGCTGGGGGTTGGTTGTTCTGCTCAGTATTGTCAGCAACACCGCCAGCAAGAGATGAAGGTTTATGCTCACTAGGGCTCGCAGCCACCCCGCCCCTCGTCTCCTCGCCGGCCCAGCGCACGGGCTGTTGTCAACGAGATGGTGTTGCGTCACCTGCTCGAAATCGTCAGCAATACCGCAAGCCGGGAGATGAAGATGCCGGCTCACTGCGGCATGGGGCGCGCACCGCCCATCATCTTCTTCCCGCTGTGTATTGGCATTGACCGGCGGAGCGGTCCTCTCTTGCGTCTGCTCCAAGGCAGGAGGAGGGGCTTACGCCTGCAGTAGCGGGAGGGCGAGGGCGAGCGAGGCAGCACAACGATGTGCTGCATGGTGCTGGTCGACCGCTTGCCCCAGGGCGGGATGTGGGCTTGCCGGTGCAGGTAAGAGAGGGAGGGGAGGGAGCGTTGGCGTTGTCCAGCGGGACGGGGCGGGGGGGGGCGGAGGAGGGAGGGCTTCGCCGCGCTGGTTTCAGGTTGCCTGCTCGTTGTCGTTCCGCTGTCCAACGACGGCAATAAGTGCAGGGAGGGGCTGCGGATGAGACTGAAAGCGTACCCAGGCGTGCGGCCCGCTCTGTCCCGCCCTGCCCGTTATCTTTCCTCGCTTGCCCAGCGCACGGGCGTTGGTGTGCAGTACAGCACAGTATCCGAACGTCGATTACCTCCCTGGCCAGGATCAATCGAATGTCGAATCTGCAGACGCCGTGCTGACTGTTCCGAGGCGCGGACATGCAGCTGACCGAGAATGCCGGTGCCAGGTGCCATTGCAGCCATGCCGACCTCAACGTACGTTCTTGTTGGGCCCGGGTTGAGCGGCGAGGCTCCCGGTGGCAATGCCTTACTTTCTCCTGGGGGGACCGCAGTCCCGTGGACGCGTCGTGGACGCGTCGTGGACGCGTCGCGGACCGAGTGACAACAGCTTGTGCTGCTGATTCGCATTCTCCAACTTCTACGTCTTCATCTCGAAGCAGTGCCTCCTGTTCTAGCTTCACCCTTGCGGACATCCTCTCCTCTCTCTCCATCGCAATGTTCACATTCATGCCATCCACTCCTTCACATATACCTGCGCCCACTGGGCCTTTGCCTAGGGCTGTCCTCTCCGAACCCCTGCCCACGACAAGCTCCGACACACCTAACCGACCGTCTTCAGCAACGATGCAAAAAGTCGCTCAGGACCGGATGAAGAATCTGCTAGCAGCAGAATTATGGGGCGCGACTGTTGAAGCAGATTTCTTTGAGGCGGGGTTGTTCATGGTGGACGAAGGGCGGCTTCGACGAACGATGCAAGACAAGCTCTGGAAAGACCCGGCCCAGCGACTGGCAAAGAAATACGCCAACGAGAAGTCTTGTTACAACGACGTTGCAAAATTCATGAACAAGGTATTGCGAGTCTACTACCGCGGACCCGGCAGGGGTAAGCCACCCTTGGAATTCTCAGTATACGATCGGGAAATGGAGGGCGTTGGAGCCGCCAAGTCGCCTTTAAAGCCGGACTTCCTTGGAGCCAAGTCACTGATTCCAAAGAAGGAGAAGGCGAAATGGGAGATCGTCCAAGTGGCTGGAGACGCGAAAGACAATGATGCCGAGGCCGTCAAGCAGGTCGCGACATATCTTCGATGCTGTCTACAAACTAATCCAGCAAGTCGCTGTGCGCGCGGCTTTACGTTCAACCAAGCAAACCGCACGTTTCGCTTTCTCCTGGCCAACCGCGGTGGTCTGATCGGATCTCCACCACTCACGTTACCGAAGGATATCCAAAAAATTGTCGCGTATACGGCTGCGATTACGAGTGGTCCGTCTGTATTATATCCGAACGACGCTCAATGGCAAGGTGATGTCTTTGTACACAAGGGCATCAGGTATCATGTGAAGGATTTCCTCTGCGTCCGCGCCGTCATCCGCGGCCGCGCAACAATGGTGGTGGAAATAGAGCAGCATGGTCAGTTCATTGCTCTCCCTCTCAGTCTATGCTCACCCAGGTCTTCAACACGCGCATCAGACAAAGCGGAACCGGAAGAACTCGTGCAGGCTGTTGCTGGACTTCGTCTCTCTCCCGCCATCATCAGCAACGCCAGCCCACTCGTGGCATCTCCTTCCCATGCGAAAGTTATTACCAGCACCGAGCAAAGCTTGCGCCCCATCCCGGCATTCAGTGGCAAGCAAAATGTAGGAGGACCGATGGACCCTGGCGAACCCACGCCTAAGGACCCGCCTAAGGACCCTGGCACACGCACGCCTATTCGAGAACGTACGCGTGCTGCTCGGGCAGCCATGATTAGCCCTCTGACAAACCAGTGGCGGCGTCATGTTGAACCAAGGACGCCGACATCCAGACCATCGGTTCAAGGATCTGCGAGCCGGCTCCCAACTGCGTCATCGCCACCTGCTACACCTAAGCCAAGAGGTCTCATTCTAAAAATCTCGTGTCCTCCTGCAAATCGAGACTATGAAGCCAAGATGTTCGAGTCTGTCGCAGGGAAATTCGGCTGTCCGATACTTGAAGATCATTGGCTAGCCGTGAATGAAGACGGCACTACGCTCACGACCGACCCCTTCCCGGAGAAGAGACCAGCGAAACCATGGCATATTTTTTCAAAGCCCGAGGACGCAGAGCACCAGCCCGCTAAACTCGATAGGCGTACTTACTCATACAGTATCTACAAAACAATCGGCAAACCACTCAACCAGGCGCATGGGCCGAAAGAACTACTTCGCGCCATCATACATGCCACAGTTGGTACGCCTGCCCAGTTTGGCGTTGTAGCAGAATATCTACTCACGTCCCTAACAAGGTTTACACAATCTCTTCTTACAAGGGTACGAACACCGGGACGTGAGTCTCGGTAACATTATGATCGTCCCTGGAGGATTCAAGTGCGACCCGCCGACGTCCGCTCCTCCTTATTCAAGCCACCAACACTGAATCTGACGTTTTGTACAGGCAACTACCGGCTTTGGAGCGCGAGTCGATATGCTACGGCATCCTTATTGATGGTGATCAAGCTATTCCTCGCAAGGGAGACAGAGCTCTGCAGCAAAGCAAATTCGTGAGTATGAACTTTGCAGATCATTTTGTATTATGTGACAACTCCTCGTAGGGCACCCTGCCGTTCATGTCGCTTCGCCTCCTCTTCATGATGGCGGCCAACGAGCCCACCCTCCACACCCCTCTTGACGACCTAGAGAGCGTCGTCCACACCCTTGGATACCTGGCCCTTGACTATTCGGAGAGGCACAATACACAAACCACAATAGAGAAGGACTGGTTCCAGAATTTCAACACTTCAGACTACAAGAATGCTCGGAGTAAAGGCGACTTCTATCGCGACATCGAGAGAGAAGACGACGACCGTCTGAGTCCCTTCGTCCGGCTGTTCAAGCCGTTGCTTGTGCGTTGGTTCCATCTGTCGGATCAGTCCGAGATTACAGTCCGCGAGCTTCTCAAGAAGCATAGCTCAAACCCGGGCGATTTGGATGCTGCAATGGAAGACCTCTTCACGCGGACTTGCAGGGAGTACGTGGCTGCCGGCGTTGAAATGCTTGGTAAGCTGGACGAGAGCTGTTGGGAGCGAATCAAGAACCCCTAGTGCGGAGTGAGATGGAGGTTCTCGAAATTGGGTTGTGGAAGGCGAAGGACGGGAAGGATGTGCGCGCGCTTTGGGATACCAGTGCGATGCTAGTATGCAAGCAGGCCACCCGTCGACCACAGCGAGACAGGGAGATGCCGCCAACTTCATACCACATTTGTGCGCTCATATGCTCTTAATCAACATTGTTACTGCATCTCGGTGCTTACTATGAGCACCCAGACAGTCTTCTGCCAGGGCATTGGAATTGAAAGACGTCGTGAACTGGACCGAGTGCCCATATGCGTTCAATGGGAGTCTCAACGCGGACTGGTCCCTGACTGGATAAAGCCTGGCCAACGGCAACTACAGTAGCAGTAGTTCGCGCCCGCCCGCGTGCCTCCAAATGCGCTCGTTCCGCTCGCCAATTTTAAGCCTCGCTTTGGGCACGCGGGTTTGGTGGTGATTTGTTCTTCCTACGTAGTCGGACTCAATGAACAGACTATTGCAATATTGTACCATAAGCAAAGGCAGCGCAGCATGGCAGTTTCTCCTAATCCGTTAAACATCGATCTCCAAGGCATTGTCGTTGCACTCGTCGTCTACGCTCGAGTGGGCACGTGATATCAGAGGCCCTCGCTGCTGAGAGAAGCGAGGGTGGGGTGAGGTCCGCCGCCACCTGCAAGGCATCCACCCCGGCAATTGCGCGCCTACCGACCGGAAGGAAAGAACCGCAAAATGCGCCCAAAGTGCCTCAGACAGCCGGCGGCGCCGTCCGATTCTTCGAGAAGCGGATGCGGTCTGGACCCTCGTTTCTTCAGCCGGCCGGCCGAGGCGTGAAGTAATCAAGGTGCAGCGCTGAATGACGAAGATCCGCCGAGACGTGCTCTGACACCCCCGATGTTGCGAAGCCACCCCATTTCGGAGAACACGCCATGTCGACAATCACACCAAGTCACGTTTTAGCTATCACCGTCCTGCGCCATCGTTCTCATATAAAGGCAAGCTCATCCGACCCTTCATTCCCCCATCACTCGCTAACAATTCACCTCAGAACACTATCGACATTACCATCGCCTAATCAACAATGTCAATGTTATCATGGCTTTTCGACGGCGAGTGTTTACAATATATATCTAATGCTCGCAAGGCTTACGTTTATCAGGGGACTGGACGCTAGCCTTCAGCCGCCTGCTGGTTCACAATTCGGCTTACAACACGTATCTCGTCCTGGTGCTGTGTATGGCCATGTACGCGAATCACGGTAAGCACCTTGAATGTCTTGCACTACTGGCGCTGAGGTGGAGTAGGCGGATTTCGGTACACGCTTATGATCACAGTTGCGCACTGCGCAGCGTTGATCGCAATGGGATGGAACCTGAACTTGAAGGGTAAGTGCCCCTGAACCTTTATTCGTCTCCCTGTGCTTACGGTGACCTGCTTGTCGCATTTAAAGTCGAACTCATCCTGTCCACGGTGAATGCTGGATTGATGAGGGAACTCTCAAAGTTTCGCTTCGATCTGGATCTGCCTGACGTGGTTCTTGGTCGTGAGTGCTTTTGACTCCCTGTTGTCGTCAAACCCCTCATGTACAGAAGCACGGGCCACCGCTAGCTCGTGTATTTACCTTTTGTCCCTGCTGGAAACGATCATCTGCATGTTTGTCCCGAAACCTTCCGACCCGATGCGGATTGATGAAGCAGGTGAGTGCGCTTGGTTCTGTCATGTCCATACGGCACTGATATTGGAAAGAGCCTGGCGCACTTCATCATCGTGAACATGATGCTGTTCCTGATGTTTATCGTTGCCGAGAAGCGTAAGCTCCGCCGCGTGTCCGCCGTCTTGAGGGCGAAGAAGAAGGACATCAAGGATGGCAGCGCGGTACTTGACACTGGTGAAAGTCCCGGGGCCCCTGTCGACTCCGTCGGATCGGCAAGTCCGTGTCAATAACTCCGTTAAGGATGCTCATTCGAACTTTAGGTTGACCAGGCGTGACATCGGGTCTGAGCGCACTGTGGCTTCTTCCCGTCTGAGTCACAAGTGTGTTATCCAGTCAATGGACGTAGCAGTCAATCTAATCCGAAACTTCAAGGATTCTGGTACAAGTAAACGGAGGTGGCGGGCATCTTATGGCACGATTGTACAAAGCGTCGTACCCAACGGCGAGTCAGACCTGTTCAAGGCTTTGGGTACACTCTCTGATGTCGCGGTCTTGCAGGTGTAGTGCAGCAGTGGAGAAAGGGCGACGGCGGTAATGTTATGCGTTGATCTCGACATGATGATGTCCAACAGTAGAGGCATCATAGTATACAGGATGTTCGCTCATCGATTAATGTACCGTGTGCTGTCCAGGGTGAATCGTTCCGTGTATACGTGCTTCCACGCCCAGTTGCACCGCATCATACTCTGGCAAAGAAGGAAGGAGCATCTTGGCAATATACGCAGATGTCTCGCCCTCCTCTCTGCGAGCCCTTCCCCAATCCCTTTAGTCGGAGGCGGACGTTTGTGGCACGTACGTCTGGCAAACGCATGCTAGACTTAATAATTGCCGACCTGGTGACCCCGCATCGGAGGCAATTACGTTTAGGAAGATGTTCTTGCAGAGTTCCCAAGTCGTGGGCTGCGGGCGAACATCCAGAATTGGCGGGGTTCGAACGGTTGAATTACTCGGAAGAGAGAGGACAAGAAATGCAAGGAGTTCGCGATCAGCGGATGGCGATGAAGTTCCTGTCTCAGATCGGACGACATCGGCGGATGCCGGGCTGAACCCCTGGGTGGGCGAGCATACTGTACATATCCACCTCCTGCCTCGCGAGGCTAACATCTCCTCGATGCTCTGCGCCTCCAGACCAGCAACATCCAACTGATTCCCCTTACCCCTTCGGCGGCCGGGTTTCTCTTCGCCTTGATGCACCCCCGATCCGACCCGATCCGCCTCAGTGCCTACCCCCCCCTCCAGTAGATGCTGCCCCCTGCAGCGCCGCCGTGGCCCGACGTGTGCCGCGCGCCTTTCACAGCCGCACATGCGGTTGCCCCTCCGCCAACAACACGAACAGCCCCAGCCGGGGCGAGAGGGGGAGCAGGTTGTCTGGCAGGAAAAGGCCGAGAGGATATAGTGTGGGGCTTGAAGGCCAGAAGGCCGGACAGCGGGAAGGCGGGGCGGAGCTGCTCGGCGGTGCGCACCGCATCGATGCAGTCAGAAAGCACTACGACGTATGTCATCCTGACCTGCGCTTAAACACTGTATGCTGACTGTACTATGCAGGATCGGCTATCCAACCCAACCCAGCCTGTTATCCAAGTCTACGGAGGGAGAAAGCGTCCCTCGAGCCACGCACCTGCTCAAAGTGTGTCCTGATCGTGCTCGCTGCTGCTCAACATCCTGATATCGTTTGTCATAGCGCTCACCCTCGCTGCCCGCATCGCCCCTCCTAAAGCGTCCCCGCCCAGCGGAGGGCAGGGACGGCAAGCAGGCTGTTCCGCAGGTACCTGCTCTCGCGAGCCCACCGGTGCGTGCGTGAGCCCCCCCCCAAATCTACTGTACTCCACCAGCCCCTGCACGAACGAGACGGGCTGCACACTCGCCTCCATCCCCCCTCCTCCCGCAACTCGAGCAGCTACCCGCCGGGCATGCACCTCAACTGCACAATGCCGCCGCCGCCGCCGGTCTTGCCCAGGTACACCTCAGCGTCTCCCTCCCGCGGGACCGCTCCCCGCCCCACCGTCGAAGGAGCTCGAGCACGCACAAATCTGCATCCCACCCGAGCCGCCGGTGAGGCTGTTGCCTACCTGGCCTGGGCCGGAGGAGTGGCCGGATGATTTAGAGAGTCTAGTGAGGAGGTGCGCTGGGAGCTTGGGAGGGTAGGGAGGGGTACGATGAGATGGATAGGGATGGGGATGAGGAGGAGAAAGGAGAGGAGGGAGGGTGCGTGATGAAGGCAGAGGTCGTCGATGAGGAACGCATGACCAGCGAGCTGGAGCTGGAGGAGCTCGAAATGCCCGAGCTGGACAGGCACCATCAATACCATCGCCAACACAAGCAGAGGCAGGCGCGTCGGCCGTCTGTCAACACCGCATCCGCCTCGCAGCACACCTGCTCGAGCTCGCACCGCTCCCTCGACCTCGAAAAAGAATCCAATTCCCACTCCGCACATCCGTTGTACCCCCGCTTCCGCCCGTCATCTCCCTCCCCGAACCGCCGCTCAGCCTCAGCCTCGGCCTGCAGATGAGCGAAGTCAGCTGGGAGGACGACTGCGCCGGGGCCATGTTTGCCAGGCGAGCGAACCCGCATCGCCACCGAAGCCCAAGCAGGGAGCGCGGGCGGGTGGTGCGCCCCTCCGCTGAGGAGCGCATGCGCTGGGAGCTTGAGAAGCAGAGGGTCACCAAGCTTCGCCAGCCCGTCGGGCACGCTCGTGCCCTCTGCTGGTTAGCCTGTCCCTGGGTATGCCGGAGACGGACCTCCTGCGCGTGCCGCATGCGCACGTCCAGCCCCTACACAGCTGCCGAGCGCTATCTCCCCGACCAGTGCTCGGCTGCTGCACACCCCACGGCGCCTACACCTACCGCTGTCCTGTCCCCTGTGCTCAGCACGACATCCGCACAGGCCCAGCTTCCAACGATCAGGAAGGTCCAGGTGCAGCAAATGCAAGCTGTGCCGGCTAGCCCACCGCCCCGCGTGATGCAGACGGTATGCGGGGCTTCGTCTCGGACCGGAGCGACCGTGGCTCGGCTTTTCGCGGGCGAAGTCTGCCCCGTCGCGCGAGGGGTCCAATCAATCGAACAGCCGGATGACGACAACAATGATGGCACGACGTCTATGAGAAGGGGACGACCGTGAAGGAAGAAGGGTCGGGGGTTCACCGCGGGTTGGTACCAGCGCCTTCAGCACGATAGCACACGCTCGTAGAGGTGATACTCACCCAGGTAGGAATGGTCTTACGCGTATCCCATCTACTCATCGCTGAATATTCTGTTCAAAGTGACCTCCTACTTGTATTCCAATCTGGACTGTCTCGTCGCTCATACGGAGCATTCCAAATGTCGGCTTCAGCTAGGTCACTCTCCTCCCACCCTCCCTGCTGATCAGACTTCTGTCAAACCTCAGCTCCACCAATGCAAGCTGTGCGAGATCAAGTCCACACAGAGCACTACGTCGAGACGTACTTCACGCTCCCTCCGCTGGTGGGTGGGGTGAGACGACGGAGAACTACCAGAAACTAAAGACAGTCGAATTCACCTAGCATCTCAGTGGCAAGTGGGGGTCCAATTGCAGATGCGAGGGCATGATATATTTTCTTAGTGGCTGTGGTGGCAGATGCCTGGCCGGCCCTAAACAATGAAAAGACAGTGGATATCACCTGTGCTCTAGAGGGTGTCTAACGGTTGTTTGCACAACGATGTAGACACGATTTTAGTGCTCAGAGAGCCCTCGATGAGCTGCTGGATTACTTCTAATTTATGCTGACAGAATGCGTACCAGCGGCTTTGCTTGGATATTGCTCCATTGGGTTCCCCTTCTGCTTTTGTTTTCAAATATGGACATGCGAAGGATACGGCGCATCTGCCATATCATGTCAGCATCTGGAGTACAAGTAGAAGACAGCGAAAGGATGCCAAATGCCTCCAATTACCCATGACTGAGCCTACTCGGTGCAGGTGCACAACAACGCACCGATCGCGACAAAGCGATCAACTGGGCCCACCGCTTTGCTCTGGGTAACCGGGCGCAGTTTGATCGCATCATCGCTCCTGCTCCGTCAACCGGCGAGGTCAGGATGTCAAGCGCGACGGGCGCGTCTCGCCATCCTTGACCGCTTGGGTGCATCCTGCTTTCGCATGCTAGGGGACAAAAAAGAGAGGGTCTCGCCCAACACCTCCTTCGTCTGACCAGCCGCACAGATGTGGAAATCAAGATGCCTGGGTCTTCGCCCTTGGCACCGACAACCATCGCCGTGGAAAGAGGATGTCCAACCAGGACCAAGTGGTGGGACAGATGATAGATACACTGTGTCCACCTCCTTCCGCCGTGGCGGACTCGTCGACGGACTGTCGGAGTTTGAACTGCATCAAACACTGCCACGCGATGACTATGTTTATACAAATCTGTACCCGACTCTGCCCGGTGGCTGTACACCAAGGGTTCCGTCTCGTCCCGCATAAGCGCACTATGCAACATTGTACAGATGGTATTTATGTAACTTAGTAATTGTTTCACATTAAGCATTTGGCCTGCCACAGGCAACAAATCGCAAAGCGGCCACCCAACAAGGCGGGCGTCAGCCGAGCCTTGTTGGTGGACGCGGCGCGATTTGGTACTCAATGACCGGGAGAAACCTCGGCTCCGACTTCCCGTAGGGGGCTCTGCCGTGGCGCAGCCCCGGCCCTTCGTCCTTGTAATCAACTGCTCCGCGCGTCTCCTGGGCAACAGTACCCAGTGGCATGCATCAAGCTTCTGTTTCCGTCTTGCGTTCTTCAGCGTAAAAGTGAGATATTTCAATTGGATCATTTTCATGAGGACAGTTTGAGGATCTGCGGTTGATACTTTATGAACATGTAGGAATTCGGGCATACGTTGAATTGAAGGAATTATTTGTAAATGACATTAATTCATCGTACATACTCCGCCGGAGGAGAATCCATGGGGGGCCCCGAGACTGGCGGTGGAACCCTCCTCTCTTCGATGCACAGGAAGCGGAATTTCTTGTCCGGTCGGTATTCCGTAACTCCGCGATCACCGTCCTTGAACTTGATTCTCCGTGAAACCTTGCACTTGGAACATCGAAACATCAGCATCCCGTCCCTTACCTTGCTGCCAAGCTCCATCGGTTCGCTACAGGCAGGACAGTGCGTATCCTCCGGATTACCGGTCCAGTTTTTTGTGGGCGCGCCATCCGTGAAACGGAAGGAGGTGCCGTCCGATTGGAAGACGTACACCTCCAAGTGCATGCCGCCTCGTGCCAACTCCCGAGTATATCCTTGCACGGTGAGGTCCTTTGCCGAGAGCGGACTGCGTAGGAAGTTGTGGAAGACCGGTGCAAGGAATTGTTCAGACACATGTAAGGCGATGAATTTCGCGGCTGAAAAGGCCATCGTCTCGTGAAAGTATTGACTACGTCCCTGTAAGCAGCATTCACAACCAAACAGATGTCACGGACGTAGTTGCCGCTACACTCTGAGGTGCATGCTTGATGGTGCCTTCGCACGTCATCAAAATGCAGAGTGATCTCTGGCATTCAGTGCGTGGATACAGCGTTCCTAGCATGTATTTTAGAAACTGGATGCAGAAATGAGCATCTGCGCAGGAAGGTGCCGACTCGCTCACATGTGCCGGGGTTTCGTAAGACGAACCGGACGTTGAGTGTGCGAATTGCATTGTACCATCATCGCGGTCGCTATGTGTACTGATAACCATGACGATGTTAAATCGTTCACCGAATCTGTGCTCGCTTTTAGCCACCCCTGCACTAAACCGTTGAATAGCCGATTACATACCTCTGTCGCATAGTCTTTACTTTCGCCCTGATAACCTTTTGCAGACCCGCTCCAGTGAGCTTCTGATCTTCCGAGATGAGTGTCGGTGGGACAGTTGCTTTCTTTGTGTGGTGATCCTGCCTTAGACGGGTTGAAGCTCTTTTTGGGACGTCACACGCGGTCATCCTTTCACTATAGGTGTGACCCGAGGAGCTCATATCAAGCACCGCATAATCGAAAGCCCTGGACTGCACCCAAAGCTCAGGGACAATCCACGGCGATGTAAACAATACTCACAAGTTCTGAATGTCCATAGAATAGTTTTAAAGCATTGATGATGGTTGTAGTGGAGGCTTGGATGGTTGAGCCCCTCTCGGAGCTCCAATGCACAAGTATGGCCAGCGTCGGAATGACTTGAATGTTGGGCTGGCGCCACAGGCCAACTTCGCCGTCCCATTTATACTGCGGTTGTGTCTGAGTGAAAGTTCGCATTGCTAAGGAGGGTTTACTCACTGGAAGCTGTTCTTTTCTCGTATGAGCACACGGAACACAAGAAATAGCCCTGAGCGCTTCTACTTCTTCTCTCGTGATCTTGGTGCAGCCTTTATCGCCATGCGTGATACAAAAAACGCGCAGGCAATGCTGGCATTTCGTCAATGCAAGTTTTGGGCAGCTGCAGGAGCACACAGCGCAGTGCTGAATGTAGCAGTCAGTTAGAAGGTCATACTATCTTTCGAATGCATACCCAGACATCTTCTGGTGCAGTGCTGCTCAAAGAGCGTAGATCCTTCAAAGACAACTCAGCAATGTGAAATAGTGGTGGGTCAAGGATCTCACTGGTGTGATCTGTATCTGTTCTGCCGACGCAGTGGTGAAGCTACTGCTGACCTGTCCGTCGTACACCTGGTTGAAATCTGCACGGAGAATGTCTCGTCCCTCCTTGCAGAGACTATGTGTCTTTTGGGATCGCTTCTCATGCACTTCAAACCAGTACCGATATACCAAGGCAAAATCAGAAGCTCTACAACGTGCGCGTCAGTAAGCCATTTACAAGCTGGTTTGCGTCCTTACCTCAGGTCATCGTGGTGCCTTAACTGTGTATATTCCAACACGCTCGGCACTCGATGGTCCAAGTCGTAGACTTTTGGGTAGACGGGAAGGTGCCCTGCTTCGAGCCTCCATTGCGCATTCCAGACCAAAGCGGACCATGCATAGTCCACAGCATAAAACAACTCCTACGAAGCAAATCGGACACATCTTAGCATAATGCCGAACGGAGAAAGGAACCCCGCGGTACATTGCTGTCGTAATCCCTGATATGCCCAACTATGCGAGTTTCTTTGTTCACGTCCAAGCGATGGATGTTAGAAATGCCATCTTCTGTCGCTTTTGCGGAGCTGGCTAGCTTGTACTGTTCGTAGACGGCGAACAGCATCATCTCCGTGATGCCGTCCTCTTTCAGGCTAGAAAGCCTTTCAGTCAACAACTCATTCTGCAGAAAGAATACTCACGCGTCTATGAACCCACGTATCTTGATCTTTTCGGTTCGGGTGGCCAGAATGAAAGAACATTCAGAAATCTGATCTTTCTGATGAACTCATTGTCATCAATGCCCATCCATCGAGGTTCACAAATCGGCCCTCACCTTTTGCTGATTGGGACCTGGCTTTCCTGCTGTCGGATCGTACACGCCGACGACGCATACTGTATTCCGAATATTGCGAGGTGGTTTAGAACTCCCAGGCTCGTCTTTGATCGCTGAGCTCGTTGTTCGACTTCGTCCATGCCGGTCTATGTAGGGAGATCCAACTCGCCTCTCCTTGTGCGTTATCTTTTCTGACTTCATGTAGAGATATTTGCTTCTTCAATAGGGTCGAGAACAGGTGGTGAGGATGCGAAAAGAGCTCCGTGCAGACTCACGGTACAGCACCGTCACCCGGTGGCGAGCAAACTACACCGGAGCCAAAATGTCGGCGATCCGATTAGCGCCCACTGGCAGTTCCTGATTCAACCTTGATTGCTATTGGGCAATCCACGTGTTCTTGCTTCGTGCTCATGCACGCTGGCGACGGCCCACTCCCTTTCTCCCCCCTCATACTGGCATACCTCTCGTAGACAATGTCGCCTCCCCCGTCGCAAGTCCCAGTGCGTCCGGTGATCAGGCAGTTCATTGCGACTCAAGACAACGGACGCGAATAGGGGCCCTTTCCTTTTCAGGCACAAATCTTGACCAGATTTGCCTCCGCATAGAGTCTCCTTGCCAACGGTAGCGAGTGCCCAAGACTTGTCTTTTACCGCGACGTCCACATCCGATGGGCGCGAATCTAGGTCTCGGCTACAGTAGTAATGACACGCTACAACTAGGCTCTCGGAGATCAATCATTAATCTGGGTGGCCTGTCGCTCCTTGGTAGTCAGATTGGGATCTAGCCTGATTTGTTTCAACCCCCTGCATCGGGCCATAATCTAGCTCGTAACTACCGACGGACCACGACTCTTCATGTTTGCGCTGTGACGCACACTCGGCCGGCTATGCAGTAACGGGATACGAGGCTAGCACGATTACGCTCCGGATGGTAGTTGTGACTGGTTCCTGAATCCTCTGTTGCTCGACTCCCAACGATTTTGCGGCATCTTGCGACCAACTAATGTGCAATGTTGCCAGTGTTCGATGTCAATGGAATGCATGTTGGCACTTGCTTTATTATTATTTCAATCACCGTGGACGACGACAATGCTCGATATGCTCAGGAGCAGCCTTTTGAGAGCAGCAGTCATTGGCTACGAGGACCCAACAACGACCTTCACGCAACGTGCTCACTGCTGCGTCAATATCCCAATCGCCTACAGCCACGCGCACCACGACTGCTGCCCACAATTGACCACCTCCATTGCTGTCGAGTTCGTCTGGAGGACGATTCTCTCCTTCCCGTACACAGTCCACTGTCCCCATTCAGGCGAGCCCGGAAGCGCGGCATCATCCTTCCCCTGGTCTTCACCATGGGTACTGCCACCCGGTGCGCGATTGAGAAGACCTACCTGGCCGCATCAAACGACAAAAAGCACCGCGTCCGCTCGAAACTGAAGGCGATGGTGTGCGCGCCGGAGAGGTACAGCATCGTTCGCGCCGATGTAGACGCGGAGGAGATGCGGGTCTGGAGCGTCATTGGCCACGCGCAGTTGGCCATGCATGGCGCAATCACCATTGTCTGGATGACGCGCGAAGGAACAAAGGCGAACGGCACCGAGCTGCACACCAAGATGGCCAGCATCCTCGGTGGGCGGTGTGACGCAGCCAAGATGTTCAAGTACTCGTGTATCTACGGTGCCAGGTTGAAGCACGCGCAACTGCTCATGCTGCAGAGCAATCCCAAGCTGCTGCTCGACGAAAGCGCTGATCGAGAAGCTGTGTGCGAGCACGAAGGGGCAGGTACCAAGGATGTGATTTCTGTCATGCTAGATTACTATCTGCATTGTGTACAATATTGCAATAGTTACAGTTACTCTAATTATAAAGCGAGTTTGTCGTAACATCATACATTGCAACATAGGTTGTACATAATGCTTAGATGATGGCAAATTGTAAGGGGTACATGACCAGGAACAGGTGTTGGTTATTCGATGATGCAGGTGTTAGAATGAGAATGATGTATTTGCCAAACTAAAGCCGACAGCCAGAACCAGATGAGAATCCATTGAGCAGAGCACAGCATAGCAAAGGCAAGCAGACTTCACGACCCTGCGACAAAGGGACTCATAATGACGGGTCAGAGGACCGTCAGAGCCCCGAGATCGTGCAATGGTCGAGAGTCGCTGCTTGAGTTTGAGATGCAAAGGTCGACCGGAGTACACTCAATCACCAGCCGCCCCTCGCCGGGACACGACCTGAGGCGAGAAGGTTGGATTACATGGCATGTGATTGATTATATGCGCGAATGGAGAGGAAAACGAGCGTACCAAACACCTCGACCTCATATTCCCTCGTACCTCGAAACATGACAATTGCGCATTGGGACCCGCCCTAAGGACGCCTCCGTCGAGAGCCATGACCTTGGTTTCCATGGACAACGCGGCTCAGACGCGCCTGCCCACAGCGACCCTCGTCAATAACCGCTCTTCCTCGCGTGAGGTGCGCAGTTACTGTAACGGATGTCAGCAGTTACCGCCATTATAAGCTTGGTACCTACGCGTTCGCATACACGACATAGCGCTTCATTGTGTCGATATCAATCTCAACCTCGACTTCGGTGTTGGGACGGCCCATGTGAATATTGAGGATGACGTGCTTCGCCGATGGTGTGATCACGTTGCTCATTGTGCTCGTCTCGCACAGTGAAGATCGTGTCGAAACGAGACAAGATGGTCTGGAAAGCGATACAGTAGTCTACACGGACCGGGTCAGAAATCGCCCCTGCCAAGCTTTACATGCTGCTCACCTCGCCGGGCGTCCGCATCTCACCGTATCGCCCGAAGACCGGATTAGCCGCAGCCTAGACACTGATGCGACTGTTTAGCGCCGTTGTGATGCCAGCCTTTGCGATGGAAGTGCCTGCTGCTCCGTATCCTCATGGATCGCCACGCGATCTTCGTCATGCATCTTGTCAAATTCATCGTTGTAGACAACCCCAGAGTCCGCTAGCATCATCGCCCCGCCTTCAAGATAGAATTCGCGCGTGGTGGGGTCGCGTTGTACAGTCGCCGTAGCAGGAGCGGGAGAGGCTTTGGTACTGATACAGACCGCCATCGGGGCAACCTGATCGACAAACTTGAGCATCTGATCTTTCGGCGGGACCAATATCACCGAGCAGCAACACATTGACATGGCCGCAAAGACGCATGCCATCCAGGAGGATCTGTTTGCTTCCACCGAGGAGAAGATATGCGACAGCTTTCTTGATATCTGTGCGGACATTAGCATAAATCTAGCATCAGGCGCAATGTCCCTCACCATCGCTCCCGAAGATACTCGGCGCAACGCTGCCTGCGAAAGTCTTGTAGAAGTCCTCAGCTCTTCGAGACCGAGAACTCTGAGATAGGGTCGTCGAGGCGTGGCAGGCTCGCTGCCTTTCTGTCGGCCGGCGAGCGTGCATTTTGAGAAAATACCGGTAGCAATGAATCAGATGTGAGCGCGCCCCTCATACATCATCCCACGGGCAACCTTGGACGATCTCATTCTCGATCCGGGGTGACCTCGTCCGTCATCTCGCCTTCATGAGTGAGAGATGTTCGGGGCGAGGGGCGCGTCCTTGGTTGTGGCTGCTCAATCGGGAGCTACTGGAAACCATGGGCGATCGTGAGAGAGGGGACGAAGAAAGACGAGAGCGTCGTGAGCGGGAACACAGAGAGAGGCAGGAGTGGCCTGGCGTGCTGAGGGTCCGATGCGACCGTGAGCGGATGACGGGGCGCCATTTAGGACGGGAGCAAATCCTGCCGACCGATCGGCTTAGACAATCTACTAATTAAGAGAATACGACCCGTGGCGATGCAGACAAGCGCACGTGTCAAAAAGTCCGCGTCCAGCATTTTAGGGGTTCGGCTCCGGGCGAGCCCACCAAGACACGCCCCGCCGCCGAGCGAAGCGAAGGCGCGCGATGGGGGCGTGTACAGCGTTCTAACGCCAGGAATCTTGCAGTTCTTGAGCCACACTCCGGGCGAGAATGGAATAGTCCAGTAAAGTTGTAACCGGAAGGGATGGTCATCAACGGACAAACGGGGCTATCTGGTGAATGACTTTATACGTCGGACTTTCAATATTAAGGTATTAAGCAAGATCCAATTTAATTCACAATGGACTTTCTGATGGGTCAATAGCGGGTCCAGTTCTCCTGCTGGAATGAGCGAAGCGAGATCGGGTTAATCTCGTATCACTGGAGATCGCCGCAATCACGACCATCGTCACTACAACAAGGTGCGCAGCTCCCTCTGTTCTTCTCATGCCTTCCCGCTGATGCTCGTGCTGCAGGTCGAGACAGTTGCTCGCGACGCCGCCTCGTCCGACGCGGTGCCTTGCACTGTGAAGGCCATTGGTCGACGGCGGCCAACGCTGACTCGGACCAGAATCAGCAGATGATTCTTCACTGGCAGCCGCTGCCCCTGTCATCTTCCCTCTGCATTCAGGAGGCGAGCAGCGCGCAGAAGGTGCGCATATATGCGTCTTAGATATTATCTGCTCTCGCTAACGTCCTTCTGATGCCTACAGGCGCAGTTGGCTGCCAGCGGAGACGGTGATATGCCAAAAGTATGCCCCTCGCCGACTCTCCGGCCCAATACAGACATTACCGGTGGTTTGTATAGCCGGACGCTGTCTCTCAAGCGCCGTTGGAAGGCAAAGCGGACGGGCAGGTGCGCATACATCTGCCTTCTTCCTTGTCTCCGCGACGGATGCTGACCATGGATGTCAGATCGCCAAAGATGGGTCGATAGTCGCGGTCTGCCAGACGGCGGTGAATTTTTCCGCTCAGTTCTCCAACGTACCGACACTGATTGCGTCGAGAGGGACGAGGCTTTGCAGGACTATAGACCGCTCGTGTAGGAGCACGTGGGGGTGAGTCGCTCATTTAAGTTTCCAGCGCGTGTCTAATCCGAGCCCATCAAGCAGCAACAGCGGCAAGAGGGAGGAGGCGAAGAGGTGAAGAGGGGGGAGAGGAAAGGAACCGACGCCGTTTCTGGCGGCGTGTGAAGAGGCGTGTGAGGGAGGTCGATTGGCCCGCAGTGGCGGACAACGGCCTGGAGGTCTTCGCCTCGGTGGCGAAGATCGCCGAGTGTTGGAGGCTGAAACGGACAGAGGCAAGGTCTGAGTTTCGCGCAGGCAGTCTGTTCATCCCTAACCATTGTAAGCTAACTCATGACATCATTGTACTCCATGCAGACTAGGACGCCACTGTGTTATTCACCAAATGCTATACAGTATCGCTAACGTAGAGTATCACTTAGCGGGCCAGATCACTTAGCGGGACGGTAACCCCGCACGCCACTTTTTTCAGATTTTTTTTAGACGAGAAGGCAGTAAATGTATGCTGCTCAGTTTCTGCTGATTCAACTCGCTCAGATACAATGTTGTTGCAGAGTTGTGTGAGGAAGAAGTTGTGATTGGTCAGCAATTCAATGGACTGGCCCGGTAACTGATCTGGCCCGCTAAGTGATACCCTACGTTATGCCCTTGATGGATGCTGCTGTTCTCCCGACATGGGAACAAAAGAAGCGCCAGAAGTGTGGATTGCTTCGGGACTTCTTTGTGCCCGGGGAAGGGGCAGTGCGCTTCTGTGCCTGGTTGCCACGATTCTTTGCCACCGTCAGAGACGGCCGGCAACGGCACGCGTGCCAGGCGTGGCCCTCGTCGTCGTCGTCCTCCTCCTCATCGTCGCCCCGCCCTCCTCCTCTCTCCCCTCCCCCAGCCCCAGCCCCAATCCCGGCCCGTGCGCCCTACCGCCCTCCTCGCCCTCCTCGCCCTGCCCAGCCCACGTGCGGGCAGGTCGAACAGTGCAAGTAAAGTTTATGGGATCCTTAGGTCAACTTAGCGGGATCCATGACCAGAACTGCGCGTTGCAAATGTCTTCACATGGTGTGCTTGCGGGGAAGGCAGCACGTCGTGCTGTGTCTGGTAGCCCCTAACCGAACAGTCACCAACCCCAAATCGAGCGGACCGGTTCATCAGCACCGAATCATCATGTTAATCGCGACGCAATAGGCTGTGTATATATATTGTCATCTCGAGATTCGCGTGAATTACGACTGTTGAGAAGAACTACAGTGTACACACAGTCACAAGAATTACACCCGGGCGCATATACAACATTTGTGTAAAGTGGGACTGGATAGGATGACCATACCCTATGTGTCTATAGACCTGAGCTCTCCACAGAACGGGGAAATTGCGCTCACGGACTTTCCCGGGAGTTGCGCTCCTAGCCCCTTGCGTGCATGCGCTTGCAAGGGATTTTGCGGGAATGAGGCTCAGTAGAAGTAAGGCTCTCAGAGTTCCATGTAAATCCGGGCTATACAAGGTTCAAGACCGATGCAGTAATGGTCGGTTTCGTTTCTGGACGGTTTGCTCTTCCAGGCTTGGTCCAAGACTTTTGCGGTTTCCCACCCTTTGCGGGAGTTGCACTCCCTGGGCAGAGGTATGGTCCGCTTCCCGCCTTTTGCGGGAGCTGTACTGTCTGCCGAATTCGACAAGGTAAATGGAACACCTGCGCCCGAGCCCATTCGCTGGCAGGCCGGCCTTCCCGGGGTATGTAGCAAGCAGCGCCGCTTCCAGCCCTGGTCGAGAGCTGCACGAGCCAATGCAGCTAGCATGTCGCGCTTCGCTGCAAATGCACTTTGAAGGGCGAGCAGTCAACAGGGTAGAAATGTAATACTGTATCCACGGGTGATAGCTGGCGCGACATATTCCGCTCACAATGATGGAGGAGAGGAGCTCAAGTTTAGAGGTCTGTCGAACGTGAGCTCTCCAGATGTACATCAGTGCCGAGCGCCAGGAACGGCTAAGGAAGGCGACAAGCAGTCGTATATATAGTCTTCGAATAGAAGTAATGGTGGAGGAGCTGTGTTGCTGGGGAAGTGAGCAAAAGAAGTTTGTCAAAGGGTGGGAAAACCCAGAGGTCGGCGCTGGGAAATCGTTATGTGCGACTTGAGGTGATTTCTGTTCTCTGACGGAGGGTCACGAGACGTTTGCCCACGTATCGCCAGTATCACGCTCGAAGCAGTGAAAATGTATTCTCATTTGGGTGAAGACTACGCTCACATCCAGCACCTTCACACAAACCGGATCCTCGACGGAATGGTGTCCGGGCCGTATGTGGCACTTCCGTAAGTCCCATCCCGTGCCGCGGGGAATAGGCAGTGCATCGCCCGCTTCCATCACCTCACTTCTTGAGCAAAAGCTGGACAAGGTGCTGGTCGTGCTCCCTCAGAATCAGCGCGCCAGGAGTAGCATTGGGGTGCCACGAGATGCCTGCGTCGCAATTCATCATCAAAGGATATCGTACTTCTCCGTCCCGTCCCGCCCAATCGAAATCGAGAACCTTGAGTTGGCCGGTCTCTGACGCGTACATGATGTTGGGTGTTCGCAGGTCTCCATGGACGAAGCCGTGCTCCTTCAAGGTGTCCAGGACTTTGTGCAGGCCGTCCACGACTTGTTGAGGATAGGGACCGTCTATTTCATCCAGGGTTTGTCCGGGCAGATGTTCCATGACAACGCAATAGTAACGTCCGGGTTCGACAAGCTGACATGCGATGAGCTTCGGTGCCAGCTGCTTATCCGCGAGCAATCGATGCGCTTCCACGCAATAAGTGAACGGGAACTTGACAACGCAGTCTTGGCCGTCCACTGTTGCGGAGAATAACGTTTTCGAATGAACACTGGGGAGGAGTATGTCTTCATAGACGATCTCTTGTGCCCCTCCAACTTGGCGTTTGATGCTGCGGTGACGGGGAAAGCACCTCAGTGGTTCCTGACGGTTGAGCTTTTTGTAGTATTCTTCTAACATGCGGATGGACTCCCTGAGCCGGACCAGAGCGCGATATACTCGCCGGATATAATCTTCCAGCGGGTGGTGATTACTTTCGAGCGAGAGGGTGGCCAACTCTTCCGTGTGCGGTGACGGGACGAAGGCAATCCCTTGAATCTTGAGGTGCGTACCCTGAATCACAATTGTGAAAGCGGGGCAGCAGCAGAGATCCCTGAGTTCTTTGCGCTGCGAAGGGGGGAAAGGTCAACATCTGAAGAAGTAAGTCTCGGCAGAAGGGCGCACCTTGTCTTGCCTCCATGCCTTCCTGGCAAGGGAGGCCACCCGTTGGACCGGTTCGCTACCACCGGAGTTGAGCTCGCCTTTCCATTCAAAAAAGGTTGTCTCCGCCCCCCCCGGCCGGCCAAGCGCCTCGGCAACGTACGAACCATCTCCACGAGATCCATCCGTGTTGACGATTTCCAGAACAGGGGTATTGAGAAGCTTATCCAGAATGGGTTGGACGGCGGAGCGCCGAGCGCTTTCGTCTGCGAAGTAGCGATTTATTTCCGTGAACAACTCGCGCAGGGACAACGCATCGTCCTTTGATGGAGGCGTGAGCGGCTCGTTCTCGAACTGCTTGAAGTGGTCGAATGCCTTGACGTAGATGCCCAGGTGACGCCCTAGATGCTCGAGTGGTCGGCCATTTTGGATTGGATAGAGGCCTTGGAATTTGGAAAGGTTCTCGCACTTAGCGCCCGTAGATGGGGGCGGGGCCTTAACAGCTGACGTCAGCGCGAGCTCGAACTCTAGCAGGGCAATTATCAGCCCAAGAGGCCGGAAGAACTGCGAGCAGCACGCACCTTGTTGTATGTTGGTCTTAGGTTCCTGTCTCTTGCTCGGTCCCTCCGGTGACGGGGACCGCCGTCGTTTGGTGGCGCCTTGTAAACCATCAGGATCTCCCTTCCTTTGTGAAGGAGATGAGAAATGTTTACCAGCAGTTTTAACATCAAGGTAGACATGAAGCTCATCAGGGGCAGGTGTTTCCCAAAATTTGGCGATGACGCGTGTAATGCCTAGTGGTTCACTCTTCCTCAAGAAATCACCTTCTAAGGCGTCTCCGGGGTCTGGGACGCGCAACCCTGCACGGAGCTGGAAAGACGTAAGCATGCATATATAATAGATCGCGCCACAACCCATACTTTACGCAGCTGTATTAAGGAAAGAGGCTCTTCCACTGTTTCCACGTCTTTACACTTCTGACACAGTTCTCCAATCGTTGAGGTTGATGCAATCAAAACCTGGAACGCATTGCCCGTCTGTGCGTTCCAAACATTTAGGTGCAACTTCGAGGCGCTCTCGCCGGTACTGTAGGACGATCCAGATCGTGTCGCCGGCATGTTGGGGACACTCGAGACGAAGGGTGGCGAGCGCATGGCACTCCAAGCAAAGATTTGATATAGCTATAACACTGTTTGCTTCCGTTCTCTATGACCAAAGTGGACGGACGGACGGGATCTGCTCCCGGTCCAAATGGAAACCGGCATTGTCGGAACTCTGTAGAGGGGCCCTCCTCGCCCTTCTGTCCCTCTTCGTCTTCGACTCCCCGCCATCCTCGGCAACCTTCTTCTGCGTCGACCATATGAGCTTCATGTTAGGCCACGATGCCTTCGCAAGGGTGCGCAAGACGTCCTCCCGAAGCCAGCGTCCGCGGTTTTTCTTGGGGACCGTGACCTCAATGTTCTGCATAAACGGTGAGTACTGCAGGAGTGCTGTCCGACAAAGGGGCACCACTCATCATTTCCTGCTCCAGGATCATCTTCGCTACGCGCGCCTGGATGAGCTCGTTGCTGGAATCGCCCACCGGCCTCTCGTAGTCGGGGACAACGAGGTCCGGACCGTCCTTGCTGGGCATCACCCGCCATGCTCGTGCCCGATCAGGGCGTACATCTACTCGCGGACCTCGGCCTGCTAACGTAAGTGACTCTCCTCGCTTAGAGGCTCGCTGACGCTTACCTGCAGGTAGCTCTTCACGCCAGGATCTATGCTATCGAGCTCGGCGATCTGTTCAGGTGTGACCGCGGACCGCGCGCCCTTGGCAGCCGCTTCTTCGCCATCCGCGAACTTGAGACGCTTGGTAGGTCTCTTGCGCCTCCCCCTGGGCGGGGACTGTTCCTGAGCACACTCAAGGCCGGTGACGCGCTGTTCCAGACTCTCGATCTCGGAGTCTGTGCGATACCTGTGGTCCTTCCTCGAGCAGAAGGGAAGTCTAGCGCAAGCGGGGACAGCTGGGGTATCGTCATGCAGGGAGAAGAGGCTGCGGAGGCGCAGGGAGTGGAGCTGGAGGAGGAGAAGGGAGAATAGGTGAGTAGTATAGCAGCGCTGTGCGACAATGCATGACTGACGATGTTGATCCAGGGCCGCGCCTTACACCATTACTTCCCCCGATCTTCTGCCCTCCCAACATTCTCGCGCGCATCTCATGAGGCATTTTGTTTCGGAGAGAAGACAACGCGTCGACCGTGCTGAACTTGTGTACGTCTTTAATACGTGGACCGTACAGCTGGACGAGGCCCGCAACTAGGAGGAGAAGTGGAGGGTCGTAGGACCCCACTCCCACGGTAGTGCCATGGGAGCATGCACAGCACTGGGCTGAAACCCCGTCAGCCCTCCTTGTGAAGGTATGTGCACCGTGAAGTCCACATATACTCACTAAGTCCGTGGCGACTGCTGGATCACCAACAACTTCGCCAAAGGGACGGCAGCCATATCCGTCGCCAAGTTCGGGGCGGTCCCACTCAGCGTGGTGGCGTGAGCATACGCAACACCTGGAGGGCAGACATGGCCCTCCGACCCAGGTAGCTGAAGGTTGACGACGAGGCCCAGGAGGAGCTGGTCGTATATCTGCAGGCAACGCAGGCCGGGCAGGGAGTTGGTGAGAGCGAGGCGGAGGAGGAGTGGCGCGTCGCGTGGCAGTCGCCGGAGGAATAGAGGGTGTCGAGGGCACCGAGCTAGGCAGAACCCAGGAAGCAGGCGCCATCTTGCAGGTCGAGGGAAGGGAGTGTATAGCGCTATATGAATTCTCTTGAGCTTTGTTCACCTCAGCGCTGCCCACCCAACCCCGTACGAGAAAAAAAAATTCCCAACAGTCGACGCCTTTTAATACAACTGGTGAAACAACTTGGATCAGAGAGTGCAGTTGTGACAAGTGTCCGGGCGTACCATCTCCCCTGCTCAAAATACCGAGGTCTGCTAGAACGTTTCCATACAAGCCAGCCACCGTTGTAGTTCCTGTGCCGGGATTTCGTTTTTCCTGTGCTTAAATCTTGAGGACAAATATGATGGGACGAGTAGATGCCATCACTAACCGGTTCCCGGATTACCCAAGAAAACGACGTTGAAGCGCTCACCCTTTATTGACGAACCCTGACGATTGCTAACGTCTATCTTTGACTTGATGCGGAGAACATGCTCCATTACCTCTTGCAGAACGGTCATCCCCATCGTAGTGTCGATGTTGGCATTTTCGGCGCCTTCGATGTTCCCATTCGGCCTCTGCTCGTGAAGAAACATCTTTATCAAGTACAACGAGCTGCGAGTGAGCGAGCTTTTGCTTTGGTCTGCTGACGCAGAACCTAGATCCCAAGCTCAGAGTTGCAGAGTCAAACGGCATTCATACTCTCTGGCGCCTCGTACATGGGCTTAGTTACCGTCTCAGGATTGATGCGTAACTATTCGGGCAGATATGCAGAAATGCTGAGCTAGGGCGAGTGTAATATCACTCGTGCCTCGCCAGGCTGTCCTTATATCGGTGGGAAATGATCTTTTCTAAATCCACCACATCCAGGAAAGGTTGCTTCTTGAGACAACAGATGGCATGCTGGGCTTTGCACTTATCATGCTGCACTCGGCTCATTTGGGTTGATGCGGGAATAGAAGCCATAACCGATAGAACCCGAAGGTCGTTTGATCTGTGAGGGGCGCTCGAAGCCATGTTCTGGAGTTGAATCATTTTTTGGGTGGCGTCCTGTTTCAGCTTTGGCTACGGGTTATCAGCATGAGCCTGGTATAATGAAACATGCATGCGGTACCATGGAAGAATATATGTTCAGAGGGCATATTGTCTTGAGTCCATCTTGCAGTTGAATAAGTGGAAGGATGTTTTTGGTTGAAAGTTTGAACTGAACTAAAGCCCAGACAGCCATGTCGTCCTCCGTCCGTATGAGAAGTATCGCATCGGCGCCAAAGAAGGCGTCAGGCCGGCATATGGGTACACCGCTAGGATCGCCGAGCCACTGCAGTGTCTCGTCGTACGCAGAACACTTGACGCCAAGTGAGGTCGAGCTGACCTTCTTCTCCTCGAAATTGTATTCGCAAATGGTCATGCTGCTCGCATTCACAGCGATTAGACGGCATGCTTGCTCCGATATAGGATGTTGAAAGTCTTTTTGAAATTCGAAAAGCGTTTCCAGTGGTACCTGCGACTTGAAGCAGCTAGCAAGAAAGTACACGCCTGCCAATTCAAAGGCGTTGCCGCTCCCTGGATCCGCCCTGCACATTCCAGCTGCCAATGTGTACGATGGAGAGTTTCGTTGCTGCCGGAGCCAGGCAAGGACAGCCAGAATAATGACAGGCTCATCCACCGTGACAATCCTATGTCCGTTCTTGGCAGCGAAGGGCTTCATTCGAACGAAGCCATGATCTAGGAGCTCCATGTCGTCTGAGGAGACGGTGGCTGTCACCCGGCTATCCAGAACCCACTCCCATATCAACTCCTGCAGGCGTTGGAGCAAAGTCATAGTGGGATTTGAGCGGGACACTGTGGTGGAACATTATTCAAAGACTGCGACGACAAGATCTGTTTCTTACTCAAGGTGTCCAGTCGCGCAACGTCGAACGCTACGGGAGGTGTCACAATTTCCCATAGTCGGGCCACATCGGCCACATCGTCTACCCCTAATGAAGGTGAAGGGGTGACGAAGCCGTTGGTCATGCATTCGACCGTTTTGGTGAGTATTTGAATTGGGTGTTGGTATCCTGTCTTGAGGACGCGTTCGATCCCCGCAGCCGTGAATCTGTACCTGTATAAGCATCAGCGGAGCTGAGGGGTGAGCGACATCGAGAATGCCAAGCGAACCTGCCACGGAGATAGCTCGAGCAGTATGACACTATTTCCTGAAATAGCGGCCCCTTCGGAAGAAGCTTCTCGAGATACTCCTCCTGTTTCTTCTTGTCGTCAAAAGAGCCTAAATCGTCGAACTTTACAAACTGTTGATTTTTGGCGGCGACGGATGACCGAGCGGTTTCGATCGCATCGACCGAAAGTCCCGTTCCTGCGACGACAAGACGGTGGCCGCGAAGCCGTTCAGACAACATCTTCATGATGCCCGTCAAGAGGGGCCTTCGTGTTGCTTGGTTGGAGACGGAGCGCAGACAATCTTCGAAGGTTGCCACGGTGGCTTGGGCTTCATCGAGTACCACGTGCAATGGCTCCGAATCTATGAGCCTTGCAATGCGGGACAGCATGTCGACGATAGCAACGTCTAGTTGCTGTGTCTGAAATCGTCCAATCCTAATTTTGCTGCTGAGCTGGAGGAACACATCCGAGCCAAATGCATCCATGAAGAATATCTGGACACAGAGCCATCGGCGACGCATGGAAGGTAGGTTGCAACCAGCGTCTCTCGCCTCTTCCAGGAATTTCGCCATGATAGATAATCGGGATAACAGACACGGGAGGAGGACCATTTGGATGCTACCTCGATTTTGCGTCTCCTGCTCAACTCGTGCGTCATCCACTTGGATTGCGGAAAGATGCATATGGAAATCAGGATGGTCCTTGAGGTACACCAGGGCGCGGCTTAGGTCATCCGAACCGATATTGTCGGGTTCGCTGCGGCAAGTCATGAAAACGCCCCATTTGCGCATTAAGACCGCCAGGGCAGCTGCAGTTTTGCCACTGCCAGGGGAACCATGCACGAACCTAGACCCAAATCAGTACAAGTCTGTGACAAAACGGAGGTACGCACACATCATGAGTGTCTGTGCCAATCCTCTCGATAATAGTCGGTCCCACCACATCGCCGAAGAATGCGCCGTGCAGTAGAAGGCTGGGTTTGGCGTCGAACAGAGGCATGTACACCTCACCGTAGTGGTTTTGTAGCTCTATTGAACTGTTCGCCGGTGGGCTCCAACGCGGAACGAAGTCGTTGTCGGGTCTTCGGAAATAGGTCCGGAGTCTGGATTCACACTCTTTGACACAGAATCGTGCGATGAGCGCATCAAGGTCCTCGAAGGGCGAGGGCGAGCGGTTACGGATCTCAGATGATCTCCCTATAGTTTTGATGAACACATAGCATGGACACAGGAACACGGACGAGTACTCACGATGGCGAGCCCTCTTTAACGGGGGTTCATCGTTCGTTTGGCCAGACGAGCGCTTCTCCGATGCTATCAAATTGAAGTAAGTGATCCACGAATCACAGGAGCAATTGGTAATACGTACTTCGGTGGACCACACGTACATGTACCACGTTTGGATCCAAGGATGAGGGCCATGTTGTAGAGACCAGATTGTGGCCGAAAAGCACCTGTGACCGCGCTTTGGATAGGCGAGAAAGCAACGTTTGCGGCGGATCCATGGACACATCATCCTGATACTAAGAGGCGGGAGTCAAGTTGGATACACAAACATCACGCGGTTAGCACGAACCTGCTCCAGACGCATGACAGTTGCCAAGACGCGCTCGGAAGTCGTATGTTGTATGCCGTGCTTGAGAGCATCGATGGTCGCATTGGGTGTTATCTCCACCTGAAATACTTGATCAGGCTCGTCACCATCGATATACACCCACAGGAAAAGTTTCTGGGCTGTCGCCGGTTCGGAGCTCATTGGAGTGAGAAGAACGGTATTCTAGGGTGAGGATCACATCACTAAAAACCCACTTGGCTATCCCTGGCTATGTGTGGCTACGTAGCAGTTATAGGGGTCCTAGCGCTCATTGCGACCCCCCATGCTATATAGCATTCCAACCAGATACTCGGGGAGCTCAAGAATCAAGTGCAGACCTAAAATTTGGACAAAGTATGGTAGAAGACATGCAGGCACTGCAGGCTGGCTAGTTTTGTGCTCTCTTTAATAATCATTTACGGTAGAAATCGAGCTTTGAAAATCTCACATAGCGCTCATAGCACTCATAGGGACCCCTGCTATAGGGTCCCTGAGTTTTTTACAGATGCAGTCAGACACAAGTGACAAGCCGACGATGGTAATAGCGGGAGCAAAATATCTTGTCGCGTCTTATTTCCTCCGGGAGTTAATTCCTCTGATGGCCCCTCTTCGGAGCCTAGAACTGTCCCCGGGGTCTTTCCCTCCGATGGCCCCGTTCCGCGCCAGAGCCGAATTCCATTGCAGCTCCGAATACCGAACTTTATACTGCCAGGAGCGTAATAGCAATGAATTGCACACCAATTTTTGCTGCAGGTGCTGCTAATGACATCAATAATAACTTTGCAGTCTCCAGAAGCTCAAGGATAGCCAGATACACCAACGGGAAGAGAATTGGTATTCAGAGTACCAATTGTACTGCAAAATACTCAAATTAGTCATTTGAGTTAAGAAATTTTTAGAGACAGTATCAGTGCAACTATATTCAAGATCTGGAGGCAAGAGATGGGCGGCTGCTGAGCTCCAATTCAGGCGTGACGCGTGACTTGGCCAAGCTGACATTGAGGGTGACCAAGCCATCGAGAAGATAGAAAGCTGAGGACTAGATGTAAGGCGTTAAGCAATGCAACTATGGTACGGGAATATGAGGGCTTACCAAGGCAAACGCCTCAAACAAAGTTTGGAATCACTTCGCAGGTTGCCACTCAAAGAGAATTTCATCTCTATCCAGGATATCCATCATGTGCTGAAGCAGCGGGATTGCGGTGCCGATACTCTCCTACAACCCCGGATGACCTACAAGCTTATCGGCATAGGTTCAGCTCAGGAGCAGGATGTCTCGGAAGGCTGTTGTGAAAGGCGAAGCCGCATTCAGAGACGCAAGAACCTCTGGTCGACCTGTATGGGCACATGTGGTGTATGCCCTTGCCAGGGCAGAGGTAGCATTATTGGCTTCTTTGTCGCGCGTACTTGGCTATACAAAGAGTGCCTCCTTTATCATCTTCGTCCAAGAATGACACAGCGAGCTTAAGTAGCGGTAGTGTGACTGTGGATTTCTCGCTGAATCTGCCTCTACTCACTGGACTGCCGTGCGTCAAAATTGAGGTCTTCCATTGCCGCCTGGAACAGTCTTGCCGATACTATCGACGGCTCCATTGCTTGGTACAGCGTATTCGCGCTCAGCAGAACGTCGCTGTCTTCCCCCTCGTCTGACTCGATATCCTACTTCAGGTCCCTGAGAGCATCGAGACAGAGTCGTTCCGTGAGTGGAATGCCAATTTCGGACTTTTCCAGCAGGGAGATGAAGATCTTGTATGGCCGCGTTTCTCGCTCACCGCTTGTGGCATCACTCATTTCGCTCCAGATCTACTTTCAGCACTTATCTCAACATAGCGAAGAGGAGGAACACACCTTCAACGTCTCCTCTAGCAAACCCAGTCCCGTCTGGCAGAAGTACGCCACCTGAGTCTCGCTGCTCTCGCTGGAGCCCAGAAGCCACGCATATAGTCGCCGGTTGAGAGACAGGTCTCGTCGCAGCACAACGCTGACAGTAGCCTTCATGAGCAGTAGTCGATCCTCTGACGAGCGTTTCTTCAACGCTAAGCTGTCGACAGGCAGGGACTGCACCAGAATGTCCATGATGCCGCGTCGAACCAAGAGGTTCTCCTCATCCAGTGAAGCTGCGAAGGCGCGGACCATAAGTCCCAAGTCGTGGCCTACCATCGAAGTGATGTCTTCGTCCGCTTTCAGCTTAGGCAATCGTCTCGATAGATAGTTCAGAGCAGAGGAGCGTGCAGAGGGAGCTGTCAAGAGCACCACCCAGAGGTTCTGATGAGGTGGAGCGGGTGGCCGAGCGCGCCGCCTGCAGCGTCGGATGGCACACGGGCTGCGATGGCCGGGATGGCGCGCACGTGCCTGTTGGGCACGCTGAGGACGTGGTTGAACGGGAGGCGGATGGGCTTGCAGGAGCCTGCGACGAGGTCAACACCAGCTCGACTGGGAACGGATGAACCCACCAGTCGCGAGCCATTGGGCAATATCTGCCCTCCGTAAGCCCCATGCGTGCAAACTCGGAAAGGCGAGCGGGACGAACGCGTCCAGGGCGCTGCGGTACACATGCGGCCAACCGGACTTGGCGAGCTGGCCGTCTACTTGTACAGCCGGTTTGGGCGACTTCAGGGTTGTGCGAGAGTGAGCGTCTTGCACAGGGAGAAGGAGCGTCGGCGCACGGGTTGGATAGCGTCACCTGGCGCATTGTCAATATATGGGGCGCATACCTGCGAGGAATGGGCATGCGGCACAGTACGCGGCGAGCCCGCCGCATATGAAGTTGCTGAGGGTGCTCAGCCGTGGGATCACAGCCGCGGGCTCGGCAGTCGGCGCTGTCACCTCCTGCCCCTCAGTGTCTCTCCTCAACCAGAGCCTGGGCAAGTACCAGCAACAAAAAGGAGGGAGCAATAAGGCCCAATGCTGCAGAGCAAAATGATTAGCAAACGGTGTTAAGGAGCAACAATCATGGTTCGGTCCTCACCAGAAATGCTCAATGACAATGCATATTTGCGCTGCCCCATCTACCCCGCTGTCTGATCCTGCGTCAAACGTCAGCGCCATATCCGGTCGATGTGAGCAAGCAGAACGCACCTCTCGTGGAACGAGTCCCCACGCAACACGCCCGTCTCCTCCACCCCCAACCCTGCCGCATTATCCCCCTTCGCATCCCGCAACTGCCGATTCCCCGCTCTCCTGTGCTAGCCGGAGGTTACATGCCAAGGGAATATCAGGCCCTGCGACCTTGGGCGCTCCGAGCCTAACACGCTGCTCTCACCCTCTCCGCCCATCTGTGCGGTTCCCGACCTGGCCCAGGTGAGCGAGCCGACCTCGCCCCTCACGCACTCCCGCGCCCCCTGCTCCGCCCGATTTGCCTTTTGCGGAAAGCCGTACTTAAAGCGTGTGTGTGAGGCCGAGGCGGTGGTGGCAAGGTTGATGCGCGCGTGTATAGACCCTGCATATGGGGAGTGGAATGTTAGGGAGGGAGGTATGAAGGGACGAGGGAAGTGCATACGCGGCAGCGTTTCTTTCTTCCAAGTACGCACAAACTTGCAGAAGTACGAGCGCGCTTTCTCCCAACTCAGATCACCAATGTACTACCCAGCTCGTCAGGTCTGTCTTGCGGCATGCATCGACGCAGGATGGATTGGGAAATGAAGGGAATGCACGCCTTGTATCTCTCATCCATCAACCAAACACGGAACGCGTCGTTCTTCGCGCAGTAGTCATCTGCGGTGATGATCTCCTCGCACCCTGAGCAAGTGCGGGCGACGACGGCGTCCTGACGGCCCGGGGGATGGTGGGTAGGAGCGGATGAGCGTCTTGATAGTGCTCGGTGTGCGTTGAGGACGGGAAGCCGAACGCGTAGGGCGTCGTCTTCCTCAACCCAAGTGTCGGCGATAACGGCTGCGGGGCTGGATCGGCGATATGGGTGTATGGCCGGGACGAGAGAAGGCGGAGAGTATCGCGGAGAACAAGCCAGTCTACAACGCTCTGTGAGTATGACACACAGGACCAGTCACACTAGACCCACAAAAAGGAGAAAGACGTCAATCCCCTCGTTCCACCGCTTCATAAGCGCCGCATCATGCTTGTCCGCTTCCTCCACGTAGGTCCGCCAGATCTCGGTATTGTCGGACTTGTCCGGTTCTGGGTTGAGCCATTTCGGGCCGTCCGCGACCGCGGTATTATCATCCGGCGAGATGGAGTCGGCTTCAATTATATGACTGGTGGTAGCATCAGGAGCCTCGGCTGACGGCACGTTGTCAAGAGCCTCTGGTTCGGCGGAAGCCGTCGACTTCACGAGATTCTCCAACGTATCGCATGCCCTGCGTAGCTCGGCCGCGAAAGGAAGATAGGTCTGCCATGTGAGATGACGATGATGGTTGTAAGTCAGCGGAGCGCAATGCCAAAGGCTTTAGGTTGAATAACGATCAACAAGATTGAGAGATCAGGGCGCATGTGCCAGCGCACGCGCAGTGTCTTTGTAGCCGGAGGTCATCAGAAGACGAGGGAGGTCAGTGTAGTGGCCGCCGTTCTGCCGGACATGCGTCTCCTCTACATCTTCTCATACCAAGCTGACAGTGCGGAGCGAGGTTGCCGGATAACTGGCTTAATGAGACTAGTACTGTAGAGCTGATTGTAGTCAGGATGGCTTGGAAGCAAGTCGCATAGATGCTCTTCACCGATTCGTCAACTCCGATCGGATCGCGCTTTGATCTGCTTCCGTACTGATAAGCCGAAATAGGCTAACGATTGCTAAGGCCTGGCAGGTACAGCAAGATGTACAGGAGATACCCGTACCGAAGGTCGGATGCAGGGAAGCTTATCGCGAGAGTAGGCACCATGGGCATACCATTCCCATGCGATCACGAAAACGACGGCCACACCTGCACCATCGCAGTGGGACGTGGTTCTCCATCTTCCGGAATGAGATGACGAAACGTCCCAGCTCATACACGCCTTCTCCCTCTTTCCGCGCCTCCCTTTCGAGAGTCTCGTGCGCGGCTCGCTTCTTAACACGAGCCAGCAGCGATGGATGGATGCCCAGGAGCAGGTAGGGGAGCACCCGCCAGGAAACCTACTAGTAGCTTTGCCGTTACCCACTGTCGTCGCAGAGCTGGTCTTACGGCACTGAGGCACAGGAAGACGACAAGCTAATGTCGAAGCCCGTTATAGAATGCAATTGTGGCACAGAAACTAAAAGACAAGATACAAGAATGAAAAGAAAAGACAGCAGCAACACAGTGCCTGCATTTTATGGTAGCAGTATCAGCCATTGTTGGCAGCTGGCCGACGCTATGCTCCTTTTGGGGGTTGAAGTCATGAGATAGCTGAGAATCCAAGCGCTCCATAACCAGTGCTGAAGATGGACTTGCTGTGTATCGGCTAGCGACTTGCAGCAAGAAGGACAATGTATCAGCTGCAAGTACGTGAGCAAAAGCAATCGACACCAGGGGGAAAGGCTGAACAGTACGTTGTCCTGATGTTTGTTCGCCCTGGGATGTGCAAGGATGCGTCGATCCCTCCAAGACTGATTCGGCTTTGCCTTCGACTTGGTCGAGGCTCAACTGGCGACAATTACACATTCCCTATGCAAGGTGTGAGCCAAAAGTATCCACGACAGGAGGAAAGCCTGCGACATACCGTGCCTTCCACGCGTGTTCGCCGACGGACGCGCAAGCGCGCGTCGGTCCTCAGTCTTACTCGCTCCGCATCCTTTCGACAAGCGACTGCAGTCGCTGGCTCCTCCCCAACATAGTCTTCCTGGTCCCCTCCTCCTGTGCGCAGTATGAGAAATGGCCATGATGGAACGGATCAAGGGAGCTGCTATCACATACGTTATGTTGTGTCTTGTTCGCCTAGGGACTGGGACGCGCAGTCGTGCGCGTCGGCGCCAGTCCCACAGAATCATTCGCGGTTGTTCCTTTGACAGGCAACGGCGGTCGCTCGGTCCGCTCTCAAACATCCTCTTCCTACTCCGCGCTTCCCTGTGCATCGAATGAGAAATGGGTATAATGGACTGAGGGAGCTACTACAACTTACAGTTTGACATGTTTTGTTCGCCGAGGGACGCGCAAGCCTGCGTCGGTCCCGCAGAGTCATTCGCTCTGTTCCTTTGACAGGTGACGGCGGTCGCTCAGTCTTCTCACGGGTGTCCTCTTCCCACTCCGATCTTGCCTGTGAATGGGGTGAGAAAACTGCATGATGGATCTACGGAGTGCCACAACTTACAGTCTGTCATGCCGTGTTCGCCGAAGGACCCGGGCGCGCAAGCGTGCGCGTCGGTCCGTCAGAGTCATTCTCATTCGGTCTTTCTTTGACAGGATTTTGCGGTCGCTCTGTCCTCTCCCCGACAGTCTCTCCCTACTCTTCTTGATCCTGTGCATACTATGAGAATCTATCATGACGGACCAAGGGAGCTGCTATAACGTACGTGTTGTTCAGTCCTGTTCGCTGGGTGGCATTCCTCAAGCATGAGGACGATCCACTGTTTCCAGCATCGCCCGCCTCTGCGCCTCCTGTCCTGCTCCCTCGGCTCGCCTATGCTCGTCATTAGATTAGTGCCCCACCAACTCAAGCAGCTGTACAGGCTTACCTGGTCTCCATCAGAGTTCGCCCCTGTGGGACCTTGCAGTGCATGCGAGTGCCTCATTTCTGGGCTCTTCCCTTCCCGCTCGGCGCACGGCTTCCCTTCCCCGGTCGTCTTCCAGCGCGCTCTTGCTCTTTCTCAATCGTGCCTTTCGCCTTCTGCTCGTCTTTGATCTGTTTGACGCTCTTTGCACGCGTCTTCTTCTCCTTCTCAATCGCGACCCTCGGCGCGGCCATTGTCTCCCGGGTGCGCTGATCTTCTCGCGGGTGCCCCTGCACCGCATCCAGCTTAGCCCTTGCCATGCTGCGTGTGATCATGATTCTCTCAGACTTGTCCGGATCTTCCGACACTTGCTTCCTTCTGGATGCTGCAGTGCGCTTGGGCTTCCCGCTGGTGGTTACTGGATGCGGCGTGTCGACCGGGTTCAGAGCCATTTGGACGTCTTCTGGCTCGGCAGGGGCGGAATCCATCGCAATGTCGTCCAGCGACGTTGCTTGGGCCACTTGCAGTGCGCGCGACTCTTCCTCCTGGTCAGGCCCGCCGGCCATCTCTGTGTCGTCCCCGTCGGCTGGCGCGGTGCTGAGGATGGTGGGAACAGAGACGACGATGGCAGGCGCAGAGATGATGTCGAGAGGCGCGGAGAGCATGTCGGTGTCGACGTCGTGAGGCCGTTCCACTACATCGTCGCTTGCGCCTACTTGGGACACTGGTACTGACGGCAACTCTTCCTCCTCGTCGAGCCCGCCGGTCATCTCGGCATCCTTTTCGTGCGCCGGCACTTCGATCACGCCCCCACCGGCCTGAATGGACGGTTCGCGCAGATCCACAGTCGAATGGCTGTTAACACCAGTAACACCTGCCAGACGATCTTGCTTCGATGCATTTGCGTCACGCCTTAAGCGCACCCAATCCCCTCCTTCAGGGGAAGGGGGAGGGGGAGAACCGCGGGACGCCCTCCATCCCGCGGCTGGCTTGACGACTTGCAAGATCCGTGTGCGGTCGGGGTCGTGTCGCCGAGAGTCGACTATTTTTCTGCGCTTTGGCTGTCGGCCAACTTCTTCTGCATCGAAATCCTCCGTATCATGGATGCGTTCCTCGTCAGGTCTGTGCTCTTTATGTTTTGTCGCATTGTTCGCACCAGAGGCACAAGCTTCCATCGCGGCTGGGCCGGCCTTGCCGGGAAGGAGAGCCAGAGGGGCGTCGGCTCCTTCCTCAGAAACTGGCGCGGTGTTTAGAGCGTTGCTGGCTACGCCTGCGTGAGGAGCGGAAGGATCTACGGAGTCGAATGGGATTGAGATTGTGCGGGATGCGGTGCGTCGATGCCTCCGGGGCAAGGGAGCGATCGGCCGCGAGATGAGTTGTGTGTCGCTCGACGATCCAACGCTCTTCAGAATTGTGTCGCTCAGGTGCGGGTCCAAAGTGTCTTCGGGCAGCGTCGACTCCGGAATCACAGCGAGCGGACGTCCCAGCGGGAAACCGCTGTCCGCATCAATGACCCCATGGTTGCTGGAGGCATCTGTAGTCTTTGCCGCAGCAGGATCCCCTTGCGTTTCGCTGACCGCTTCCAAGCACCGAGCCGTATGGAGCTTCCTTTCCAGTTCGGTGAATTGCTTCTCATAAAGGCCGAGCAGTTCTGGATCTTCTTCCTGGGCGAAGCTGGATGGCTTGAAATGTTCCGAGTCGGCAGGTTGCGGGTAGTACCTGGCTTGGAGAAGAGGGAGGTCACGGCGGACATCGTTGCGCAAGCGTATGCGCTGCAGAAGGTCGTTTGGACTGAGCTGATTGTCGGGGGCTCCCTCAAACCAGATTGACCAAACGTCAGTGCCATGCACAGTCGATTTCGCCTTCCTGAAGCTTTCTTCAACGAGCATATAGAGATGCTGGGTATCTGCATCTCCCGGTGCGTCGATAGGGATTGACTGTATCGTTCTCACGGCGTCTGCCCGCATACGATACACTCGAGCGCGCTCATCCATGTCAAGTAGGAGAAGATGCTCGCCCAGCTTCTTGTTGGACCTCTGATTTTCGTCGCGGTCGAGAATGAAATAATGGAGTCGGCGGCTCAAATCCTATGACAATCCACCAAGATCAGTTAGGCAGTTCACGCTGACCAAAGGATAAGTGGGCGTACCAGCAGTGTGTCGCCCAGTTTCGTTATTCCTCCGGCCCCGCAGCCGCGGAGGTAAGAGTCGAAGAGAGGTACCCATTTTGGGAGACCAGTGAACTTGATTATCTGTTCGACTGCCCCGGAAATATCCTCACCAGAGGCGGGTGCGATAGCGGTAGTGGAATGACTCATGATGTTGTCGGCGCGTCGGCGATGGGTGAGGGAGAGTTATGTCAAGGAAGGACACTCTGAAGCGTGAAGGCGATGGTTGGGAAGGGAGTTTGGGGGGGGTCTGTGATGAGCGGGGAGTAGAGTTTATATATGGGCGTAGCCCACATCAACACCAACCCGCCGACGCGAAGATACGCGCGTGTAGAAATCAACAAAGAGCTTCTTCCAGCGGACGCAACTCTTGCGCCCTATTGGCTCGGAGCGTCGGCATCGCGCGTGTCCTGGGCCTCAGGGTGCTCGGCCTGCGCGGAGTGACGACAAGATGCGTGCCCTGTGCCTGTGCCCTCGCTCGCGCGCGCTCAGAATTCCCTTTTCAGGAAGTGCGGGGGCAGATTGCCTCCGACGCGCGTTCGTACAGCGTACAGCGGACGCATCTCGTCTATACTCGTCGCCTACACCGCCCTGAAACGGGTTTTGCGCGCTCCGGCAACCACTTGCCGGAGGAGCGTGCGACAGCGGGGAGACGCACAACTCGGGATGATGAAGCACCTTCTTCATTAGGTTGGTTAACGTTAACAGATATATGAATACCTTTTGGACCGAATTTGGGTCATCATTTTAACGTGTCCCCCCTGTCAAAACTCTCCCGGCGAGCCCATCGAATAACCTATTCACGGTTATGCCGTTCGGGCAGGTTCGAGGGATAGTCGTTTCTCCGTCTTGTCCGAAATATCAAGCCCGGCGCCGGCGAAGACAAAGAGAGTGACGCCAAATATCATGCGCGTTCGAGGGGAGAGCTGGCAGGGAACAATAAGGCGCGACAACGCTGCATGGTCTGATTTACACACCGTTATAGCTCTGCCATAATGATATGGCGGGCTGTTTCGGCGGAGCAGTCGGCTTGTTGGCGGAGATTGTCCGTCCCGATGGCTCTTTCGGCGGCGATTGATCCTGCTTGGCCATGAGGGAAGGATGTGAGGTGAGCCGAGGAGCGTGGGGCTCGCGGTCCATCTCAATGCTCAGAGAACGCGCAGATTTCGTCTGCAATTCATGAATATTACTCGCCGATCAGTTGCGAAACTCGTACATACAAGCTGGTTACGGTGATATCAAGAAGGTTTGACAGCCTTCATGAAGGATGCAGCGAATAGGCGATTGGATGCGCTACGCGCCACGTGACGGAAATGCAAGACGCGCGGTCATCGTCCTTTGCATCGCGCTCATCGTCTCACCGCCACCATTTCAGATGGACGTACACACAATGCGGCAAGGTCAGTGCAATATTAGCGGTTTCCATTTCAACCAGTAACTGATACAATAGCGTTAGAGACTGGCCCTAATAAACGTCCTCGTTTGTCGGCCCTTGTAACAGAAAACGAGAGGTCGATCGTGTGCGCCAAAGCTTGCCCAGTCTTCGCCCTTTGTCTGACCCTTCGTTCCGCATAGCTCTCAAGCGTCTTCATCTACCCGTCCCCAGTCTCAAATCAAAATACTCGAAAATACTCAGCTGGACGCGTTCAGCCATTAGAAGAACGGCACAGGTCCAGATTGGCCGCACTCCAAGCTGGACTTCTCTCACATACACGTCCCGACTCGGTGGCGCAGCAGCAGCTCCCCACGCAGGCGGCAAGATCAAGCAACTCTCAGCATCATCGAAAGTCTGAAGAAGTAAAGATGGCGAGGCCGAGAGCTATTCAGGCGGGGCTTGAGAGTGATGAGAATGTTGGACATAGGAGAATGGCGGACGAGTACGAGCACCCTGGGCAACGGGGTCAACCATTGGCGACTTCGACACAGCGCTCGACTATGAACACTCTATTCCGCATGACGAATTCCGGTATCTGTGGCATAGTTGTAACAATACGAGAGCTTGAAATTGTTTGTTCGAGGAGCGAGGTTCGAGCGAGGAGACATTTGCTTGCTGGTTGGAGTGCCGTGCTGTGCAAGGCGTTGAGACGATGATGCTGACCCTTGTGTTGATGCAGAAGTCGAAGCTTGTTGTCCTTTGAAAGGAGTGACGAATTTCTTGGGAGTAGACGTAGAGTGGCCTGGGGCAGGAGTGGCCCTTTGGTGATTAAGAGCACGACTGGCGGGATTGACCACCGAAACAACAGTGAGACTGTATGGCCTTCTCGATATGGGCACTAGGGCGTCTCGGGGTCTGGGGCATTGCTCCAGCTGGTGGTGGCCCAAAAGAAGGTCGTCCGATTGCAGATCGTGTCGGTGGCCGGAACATGTCAGTTTCTATTGAAAATAGGTTGGCACTGCTGGAGGTCGTAACATCATTCTTGACTTCGCTCAAAGGAGTACGCGGAACAGTAGACCCCGGTGCTTTGCCTTTCACGTGAAGCGGACTTCAGTACGTTGAAGAGGTGCCGGTTGCTTCAAAGCTGGCGTTCCCTCCAGTCACGCCTCCTTTGGAGATGGCTGCGCCTTGGATGAATGGAGGTGATGGACGAGCTGGATGCCATGAAAGCGATGACGCGAGGGACATGGCCAGTTGGGGTGAGATCGTGAAATCCTCCAGTTGCCAGGAGATGGCATCAGACGTGTTTTTTGTCGATGGAAAGTGCGATCATGTTGGAAGTCGTCAATGTAAGATGTAAGGATGCCTTTGGACAGCTCTGTTGGCGCTCCCAACCCTCCTTCTCTCTCAGCTCATTCTCATGTATGCCAAAGCGAAGTGACCTGGTATGTAGCGCAGGATGTGATATTGGAAACATGTGACAAATAGATTTAGAACGGTAAGAGCCTGTTAACCCTAACCATGATCTGTCGTATCTTGAGGCATAATCTGCGGAGATACCTCAGGGACACGTTTGGCACCACAAAATGTCAGAGATTGCGGACGCTCAATCTACACCAAACGCCAGATATACCTCTGGACCTTATTAGATCTCCATCCTCAATCTCAATCTCGCATGGCTTCCAACCCAAATGGAAATACTCTTTTTCCATGAGCACGTGTCTGAGCCGCAGGCAGACCTGGCATCTCGTCATCCTTCTCATTTCCATGAAATTACCCCTTGCTTCGCCATACCCATTACATCAACACTTTTCCACGACATTCCCTTCTCAAATTGACCAATAACCGTTCACATGGGGGCAAGGAAAGCGGCTCCTCAGATTGCGCAACCAAGAACATGCTGGTACCGAACGCGCCACGTCTACCCCAGATCACAAAACCTGGTAGATTGCATCTCGGTCCATTCGCATGTACCTAGGTTGTATCTTGCACATTATGCTCACGGGTATCCGACATAAGGAAACTGCAAAGGACGGCAAGCGCGCGCGTGCCTGATGTCGAAGCATCACATGAGCACGCACAGCCGCTGGGCGCCCGTCGCGTCGTCGCGTCTGCACTGGACGGGAACAATCATTTTAGGATAGTCCGCGTTCGCATCTTGCACACCGATATCCTCCATCCTCACTACACCCTTCATCATGGTACGAACACGATCATTCTTATCCGCCGCTGGCGAGTCGAGTAACACCTCCCAAACACTCGCCTTATCCCCTCTCATCCGTGACACTCAGCCGATTGGGAAGAAACGGCGGGGAAAGCGCCGCGGAACCATCCTTCCTCATGGGAAGGCAATCATCCACACGGCCGGAATGGCCTGGAGCGCCGACCTGACCCACACTTTGTTTCGTCGAACGCGCACGCAAGGGTCGACCATGGGCGTGTTTGTGGTCGATGAACTCGCGATGGCTCGGGAACGCGACGAGGTCTCGGCGAGGTCCTTCCCAATGTTTATCACGCCCAAGGCGCCATCAAGGATCGGATCGGAGCTGCCGGAGAAACACAAAATCGCACTGTTGCGAGTGGATGGGAAATCGTGTGCTGTTACGAACGAGATGGGGCCGATGATACAAGTGTGTCATCTTATGCCGAAGACGACAACGGACAGGACAGTGAGTGGTAACGCGGCTGCCTTGTCGAACTCTGAGCTGACTGGTCTTAGTTAAAGCAGCTGCGTCAACGCGGCGTCGTGCTCAATGTGCACAGTCGTGCAAACCTCATCTCACGTGCGTATTCATCGTCAGCCGTTCCCTGGTTCCTCACTAACTTGTATACAGTGGATGCTACTTTACATGGATCGTTCGACAGGTTCGAATGGACGATCGTACCTACGTCAGGCTCGCTGGAGAACTTGAGGACATATAGCAAAGGAACTGATCCTACGTTCTATGGGGTGCGCCTCTCGCTCGTTCTGAGCCCGATAGCGACATGACTGACATTCAATCCAGCTACATTCATCCGCAGAGGTTGAAGATCCCCACTGTTGGTGGGACTATGAACTTGCGACGTTTGATGCCTTCGAACGACCCATCGTCATCCGCCTAAAAAATGCGCTACATGGGATGTCAGAACATGAGAGGTTCCGCTTCTTCGTCGCCAATCCCCAACTCGGTTCCCGATCCGACACCCAGTCCCATTATCGTGACGAACACGGCAACATCCTTCCCACTTTCCGACATCACGCCCACCCGTATATCGTAACCTTGGCGGCATGGGCGCGCTACCAGACGAACAAGGAGACGCTTTCGATTTCACAACAGGCACGGATGAGGGAGCTTAGGGACACGCTGAGCCTGTGGGATCAGCGGATTCACGGGATTCCTCGCGGTGTTCCTGCGCACGATTCGGATGTGGACTCAATCAACTCAGACGGCGAAACGAAGCATCCCGTGGTCGGTCGGGCTGTCACAAGTCCTGTACGCGCCGGGGACGAGGGCGCTTTGCGCGAAAGCGATGAGTCGAGCTTGACGCCAGCCCCTGAGTCGCCCACACCTCGTTCCAGTGGAGGCAAGACAAAGCCGGTGGTCCGTGGGTCGGGTGCGCACAACATGGGAAGCAGCCAAGTCGATCGGGATCAGCCCGGACGTGGTGCTGCGCGACCGCGGATGGCGACGGCAACGCCGCAGCCGTATTCGCTGCGCGACCGCAGTCGGGCAGCAATATCTCGTGTGGATCCTGGTATCAAGAAGAACAACAAAATGAGCCGGAATAGATTGTCGCCCGAATCCTCTGAAGAGCGCCTCGACACTGCTGCTTTCTTGGAACTTATGTACCGAGAACAGGTGGGCATCATGCAGCGCCATCATGATGGCTGCGACAGCTCGATTTCCGAGGAGCTCCCAGACGAGGAGCAACAAAGGATCGCGCTTGCCGACGCGCGGACCGCGGCCGCCAACGTCAAGCACTGGCTCGGAGAACTGGGGCACGACATCCAAGAATGGCATGATCCTGAGGCGGTAAGCTACGCATCTCTGAGGTCGCGTGTCATGTCACTGACTCGGTATTCTAGCCGTTGTCGGACGAGAGTGCGCCATGTGGGAGTGAAGAGGAAGTCGTCGCGTCGCCAAGGCGCACCATCAACTGATCTTGAGGCGATGCGCCTTGGCTGATACTATGAGCGAGCGCGGCGGTCTTCTCAGATGGCATCGAAGAGGGCAAAGGATGAGGAGCAGTAATGTGACATGAGGTGCGTCATGTGTTCCGAGCGGCGTCATGGACAATGTGTACGACAACGAAGTCGCGACTTCACGGGCGGACGAGGGTGTTTTCAGCAGAGCATACGTTGTATTTATATACCGCACATTCAATTCACACCTAATGATGATCATGAGTATTGCGCGTACTAAACTCCAGCTCTGCCTCGTGCCGACACTAACCAGCGCTTAGAGCGTTCTTGATTCGGAAAGTTCAGCCCAGACTCAGAGTTTAATTCACCTATTGACGTGTACGATTTGCAATGCTTAGGTAACGCTCGTCAACAAATGTGGGTCGGCACGCCTTGTAGCTGGCACTGCTCGATATCGCCGGCACCCCTCGCCGCCGTGCACGGTGGCACACTGCACGGTCGGACTGTGACCCAGCCGCGTGTCTGGCGCAGATAGTGCGACGTCGGACATGGACTCTCATTTCATTTAAGCATCTACTTCCGTTCATCCATACTTCATTCCGGGTATCCGGACGTTTCGCTTGCTTCACACCACAATTCGGAGTTGACAAGCAAGCTCTGGCTAACTACCTATGGATCACGGGGGCTGCACTGACTGGGCGGCCTGTTGCTGGGAATGTCATGGCATCGTTCTGGAATATGCCCGCTCTCCAGGGTGCCTGATACAAATACCTACCCACACACGCCGCCCGTTCATATCCGGCGCTCCTCCAAGCATTTCGTTGACCAAAATTCACGATTAACTCTTTCATCTTCAGCATCACCAGCAGCAGCATCAACGATTTTCTCACCTTCTCTCATTTCAAGCTCGACATCTCTGCTACAACAATGTCTTTCAACGACGTGATTACGCTATACGCATTCGCGAACCCCCTTCAGAGTCCTTCACGCTAACGGTTGGTCGTTGCTGCTAGGAACAATGGCGTCAATATGGCCCATATCGGTCTGGGTACATGGCAGTCCGAGCCTCACCAGGTTGAGAGGGCAGTCGAACACGCGCTCAAGGTTGGATACAGGCATGTTGACGCTGCTGTTATTGTGAGTCTTGGCTACTTCGTCGCATGGGCTGAGGAGCGCTGACGAGGGTTTGTTGCGCTGTGCAGTATGGCAACCAGCCTGAGGTTGCCGAAGGAATCCGTTGCTCTGGTGTTCCCCGTTCAGAGCTCTTCATCGTGTCCAAGCTCTGGTGCAACTCCCACCGCCCGGGACTGGTCGAAGCTGACCTGGACAACACCCTGAAGCAGCTCGGCACCGACTACCTCGGCCTGTACCTCATCCACTAGCCTACCCCGTTCCTTCCTGGGAAGACGATGAGCGCGACCAGGCCGAGCAAGGCTGGGAAGGGGAACAAGGTGGTGATCGACACAGAAGCGCCGGGCATCGCCAAGACTTGGGGGGCGATGGTCAAGCTGCTGGAGACGAAGAAGGTTAAGGCGGTGAGTAGCTGTTTGGTTGTGGTGAGTAGGCAGGGAGCGGGCGCTGACTTGGACCTGTATAGATCGGTGTGTCGAACTTCACCGTCGAGCATCTCGAGATCCTCGCCAAGGAGTCCAATCTGATCCCGTACGTCTCTCTCATTGCACCAGTGCACAACAATTCTAATGCGCCCTGTAGTGCCGTTAACCAAGTCGAAGCTCACTCTCTGCTCCTTCAAGACGAGCTCCTGACGTGCTGCACCCAGAAGTGCATTCATGTACGCCCTACCACTCCATACTTTTTCCATCATCTTCTCTAACCCTCCTTCTCAGCTCACCGCCTACTCACGCCTCGGCCAGAACATCAACGGCCACCGCCCTGTAATCCAGCACCCCAAGGTGCTCCAAGTCGCCGAGCAAGCCGGCACCTCCCCGGCTCAGGTGCTGATCGGCTGGGGGGCCGCGAGCGGGTTAGCGTCATCCCCCAGTCTGTGACGCCTTCGCGTATCGAGGTGCGTACTCTCAGTTGCTGCTTACTACTGTTTTCCTGATTAGAGTGTGACAGACGAACTTCGCACAGCTTAAGCTCTCGTCTGCTGACGCAGAGGCCATCTCGAGCATCGTCAAGACCGACGGCCGCACCCGGTTCAACGTCCCCTTCGTAAGCTCTTTTCGTCCTTTCTGATTTTGAGCGCGGTTTGCTGAAGGGAAATGTAACCGTGCGACCCCAGGTGGGACATTAACGTCTTTGAGGAGAAAGAGGAGCAGGGTGCTAGCAGGAAGGTTTGGTAAATGCGGACTGGGAGTTTGGGTGCGTCGATGTATGGCATGGAGAGTGCAGGTACTGTGGTCAGTCATACGCACAACGCACTCAACGCATATGCAATATCATGAATCCTGTCACGTTTATGTTCAATCCCGGGGATATGATAGCTCGTCTGCCGCTTTGAGCTCTACAGCAGGATAGAACTAACACTGACTGCCCGGGCAACAAAACCGAACCTTCGCTCTTCTTGTCCCTTTCCCGATCATCCTCCAGCACCTCCATCATCCTCTACCTGTTCTCTCCCCCAACATGCCCCAACTCCCACTCTTCACCCCTCTTTCGGGGCACACACCTAGTTCGGTCCCTCCCCCAGCGCCTTATCGACCTCCTTCTCGGCCTCCATCAGCAACCACTACACGACTCTGCGATCGACCATTTTGTCCTCACGTCCTTCTCAATCCGGTTCGAGCTTTGGAGGGCCGGCAGTGAACGACAAGGCGAGATGGCAGTCACCGACAGTTCGGCGATCGAGGGCAACAGTTCGTTCGAAAATCGCGGAGCGCGCGCGGGCGGACCCGTTGGGCCGGAGCTGACGCGCAGGTTAGGGTATTGACCGTGTTGCCTACAAGTTGCTCATGCTGGCCTCGCAGAGCATCTACCCGTTTCAGAAGAGGTGCCATTGAAAGACCATAACGGATCGGATTGGTCGGCACAACCTCGAAAGCAGCATACCCAGGTGTATTCTGCCTGCCAAAAAGACGCTGCGCTTGGACAGGACGAGCCAATCGTGTGAAACAGCCTTGGCGGGAAGCAGTCTCAAGCACATGATACTCGTGTAGATGCTGTCTGAGCACGCTGTTGGACATGTAAGGATGCTTGCAAGCAAGAGGACGACGACGGCCAGAGCTCGGAACAGTACAGACAAGTGCCCTGACAGGAGGACGAAGCGCAGCGGAAACGGCATAAACGCAAGGCTTGATCTCGAGTTGGGCATTTTGAAGACCAAGCTCGGTCATTGCCGCATCCAAGGCGACATTGTCCCTGATGGGACAGCGAGATTGAGACAGGTGCTCAGCGTAATGGCAGTAGGCGCGCTTTGGCTCGACAGCAATGTGGCAGACGGAACAGACGGTGACGTCCCATGGTAGGAGGATCACATATGAGTATTCCTGAAGGACGGCGTTCGAGCGAACGATGGATGTGGGGATGGGTTTGGCGAAGATGCCTTCAAGCTCAGTGACATCCTCGTGCTCCAGTGCTATGCTGGCCTGGCTGCTTGGAGAGGACGGGATAGAGGTGAGGGGCGACAAGGCGCGTGAACCGGAGTCGGCTTTGTCGTACATACGCGGGTCATTCCATTCAGTTGCCAACTTCTCGACGCTACAGCTCCGCCAAACCCTGAATTTGTTCACTCTCGGGTGGCATGCTTACGTGACCCTCTCCTACAGTCCGGCGCCCGCGCAGTCTGGGCCGAAGATGACACGCCGGCTCTTCAACTTCCTGGCCGCCGATGACAACGAACGCGCGTTTTGCGGGCCGTTGGGACGGCGCGCGGGAAAATGGGCAACGGCGAGCAGGCGCGTAATGGGAATGACAAGTGGGAATGGATTGCAGGGCCGGGAGGTGGCGATCGGGCGATGGCGAGGAGGAGATCGCGTATCGGCCGCCGCCGGAGGGCGGGGATGGGGGATGGAGGATGTCTTGTGTAAGTAAGTGCCAACAGTCTTCCCAGGTCCCACCGGCCGTTAATTATCATGTGCCTGCATAGCGTCTGCCTCTAGTGCCTCTGCCTACTGCGGGATATATAGGCTTCCTCGCCCTACCTGACCGAGTCGAACTTGACACCCCCCCGTCCCTCGTTTACCTTCCATTTCTTGTACAACGTACATTGTACACCCATGGCCTCCGTCACCACCCTCTGGGGCGTCCAGGCCATCCCTGGGGAGATCCTCACCGGCGCCGACAACGGCCCTTCCGAGCGGGACGAGCAGCCCGAAGCGCCCGTGGTTTCCCCGGGCGCGCTGCCGGAGGAAGTGCACACGCTCGCGCGGCAGCTGTCCCGCGCCGCAAGCCACTTCCACGATACGGATACGGCATACCTGAACCCGTTCCACGAGAATACGACCGACGCGCGGCTCGACCCGAACAGCGACGAGTTCAATGCGGACGCGTGGGTGCGGTCCGTCCTCGCGCTCGTCTCTAGGGATCCCGAGCGGTTCCCCCGCCGCACGGCTGGCGTGTCGTTCTCCAACCTCAAAGTGCACGGGTTTGGAAGCCCGACGGACTACCAGAAGACGGTGGGGAATGTCTGGCTGAGCGTGTTTGGCACTGTCAAGCGGTGGATGGGCCATGGCGCGCTGCGCAAGATCCAGATCTTATACGACTTTGAAGGCGTCGTCCAGAGCGGCGAGATGCTCATCGTGCTTGGCCGGCCTGGCTCGTGCGTCTCGTCCTGTATTTTCTTTCCGACCGAGCTGATGCGCGTGCAGAGGCTGCTCCACCTTCCTCCAGACGATCAGCGGGCGCACGGCAGGCTTCGTCGTCGACCCGACCTCCAACTTGCAGTACCAAGGTGTCTCCTCGCACGACATGCACAAGCACTTCCGTGGCGAGGTCATCTACAACGCCGAGACGGATACACATTTCCCGCGGCTGACCGTTGGCGAGACGCTCGCGTTCGCCGCACGCGCCCGGGCTCCCAGGAACCGCCTCCCAGGCGTGACCCGCGACCAGTACGCGATGCACATGCGCGACGTGATCATGGCCATCTTCGGCCTCTCGCACACGGTCAACACAAGGGTCGGGAACGACTTTATCCGGGGCGTCTCGGGCGGAGAGCGCAAGCGCGTCTCAATCGCAGAGTGCATCCTCAGTGGGAGTCCCGTCCAGTGCTGGGACAACTCGACGCGCGGGCTCGACTCGGCAAACGCACTCGAGTTCATCAAGACGCTCAAGCTGGGCACCCACTACGCGGGCACCACCGCGCTCGTGGCGATCTATCAGTGCTCGCAGAGCGCGTACGACGTGACTTTCTTCATCCTGTTCGACGACTCTGGCTAACCCTTTCCCAGCTGTTCGATAAGGTCATCGTCCTATACGAGGGCCGCGAGATCTACTTCGGCCCCTGCGCCGCCGCAAAGGAGTTCTTCACTTCGCGCGGCTGGGTATGCCCGCCCCGGCAAACGACGGCCGACTTCCTCACCTCGCTGACGAATCCCGCCGAGCGCGTCCCTCGGCAGGGGTGGGAGCACCGTGTGCCGTGCACGGCCGCAGAGTTCGTGCGCCAGTGGCAGGAGTCGCCGGAGCGCGCAAGGCTCCTGAGAGATATCGCAGCGTACGAGGAGATGTTCCCGCTGGGGGGAGATAACTACCAGAAGTTCAGAGATAGCAGGAAGGCGGCGCAGGCGAAGAGGATGTGAGCTCTCCTCTCTTTTGCTGGCTCTGGGGAGGCACTGAACGGACCGCAGGAGCGTGAAGTCCCCGTACACCATCTCGGTGCCGATGCAGATCCGGCTGTGCTTGACGAGGAGCTTCCAGCGGCTGAGGGCGGACATGTCCAACTTCTATGCGACGACAATCGGCAATTTCTCCATGGCGCTCATCATAGGCATGTGGATCTTTGGTGGTGGGCATGAAGTGCACGATCTTACGCGTGGGGCAGGCTCGGTCTTCTACAACCTCTCGGAGGATACTAGCAGCTTCTACAGCCGTGGCGCGCTTCTCTTCTTCGCCATCCTCATGAACGCGTTCTCCAGTGCCCTCGAGGTCCGCATCCTCATTCGGATGCCAAAGGCTGTACTGATCTTCAAACCCAGATTCTTACCCTCTATGCCCAACGCCCTATCGTCGAGAAACACGAGTCTCTCGCGCTCTACCACCCGTTCGCCGAATCGATCGCCAGCATGATCATGGACCTCCCTTCTAAGCTACTCGTCGCCGTCACCTTCAACATCACCCTGTACTTCATGTCCAACTTGCGGCGTGAACCGGGACCATTCTTCGTCTTCTGGATCTTCTCCTTCGTCTCGACGCTGTGCATGTCCAGCATCTTCCGAACCATCGGTGCTGCCAGCCGGACGCTCGCTCAAGCTCTTGCTCCTGCAGCCATCTTCATCCTGGCGCTGGTCATCTACACGGGGTTCACGATCCCGACCTCGTACATGAAACCTTGGTTTCGCTGGGTCAACTACCTGAACCCTATCGGCTACGCATTCGAGTCCCTCATGGTCAACGAGTTCCACAACCGTGAGTTCCCTTGCACCGCTTTTGTTCCCGCAGGGCCAAGCTACGCCAATGCCACTGGGCTCCAGAGGACCTGCACTGTGACCGGAGCTACGCCTGGCTCAAGTTCGGTCAACGGCGACAACTACATCGGCGTCAGTTTCAACTACGTCGAGGCACACAAGTGGAGGAACCTAGGGATCATCCTCGCCTTCTGGATCGTCTTCACCCTTGTTTATCTTGTCGCCAGCGAGCAGATCACTTCCGCGAAATCAAAGGGCGAAGTCCTTCTGTTCCGTCGCGGTCGTGTCCCTTCGCACCTGAAGGTGTCTGCGGTTGCCAACGATGCGGAGAAGGGTGGTTCGGATGTCACACGCACCCCGGACGCCTCTGAGGGAACGGCGCCTAATGAGACGGAGGTCATCGCGGCTATTCAGCGACAGATGGCAATCTTCCATTGGAGGGATCTTTGCTATGACATCAAAATCAAAGGCAAGGACAGGAGATTGCTGGAACATGTTGATGGGTGGGTGAAGCCGGGTACTTTGACGGCGCTGATGGTTCGTACATCCCCATTCTACCAGGCTTTGCTCTTACTCTGCACGTAGGGTGCTTCTGGTGCTGGAAAAACAACCCTATTAGACGTCCTCGCCAGTCGTGTGACGATGGGTGTCGTGAGCGGCGAAGTATTTGTGGACGGCCGTCTTCGTGATCAATCGTTTCAACGCAAGACTGGTTACGTTCAGCAGCAGGACCTGCATCTCCAGACGGCAACCGTTCGCGAATCCCTCATCTTCAGCGCCCAGTGTCGTCAACCGAAGAGCGTTCCAAACGTCGATAAACTTGAGTATGTCGAAGCGGTCATCAAGCTACTCGAGATGGAGGACTACGCTGAGGCAATCGTGGGTGTACCCGGAGAAGGACTCAACGTTGAACAGCGCAAGCGTCTTACGATTGGAGTCGAACTCGCCGCCAAGCCGGATTTGCTCCTCTTCTTCGACGAACCTTCTTCCGGCCTTGATTCTCAGACCGCTTGGGCTATGTGCAAGCTCATGCGCAAGCTGGCAAATAACGGGCAGGCAATCCTCTGTACAATTCATCAACCGTCGGCCATCCTGATGCAAGAGTTTGATCGTCTGCTCTTCCTTGCTTCTGGCGGACGAACTGTTTACTTCGGCGACATTGGGGAGAACTGCCAGAACTTTATCGACTACTTTGTGTCCAACGGCGCTCATCCGTGTCCACCTGAAGCCAATCCCGCAGAATGGATGTTGGAGGTCATCGGCGCCGCCCCTGGGCATCACTCGAAAATCGACTGGCACGAGACGTGGCGAAACAGCAAGGAGTTTGCCGATGTTCATCGGGAACTGGAGTACATGGAGACCGAATTGCCCAAGGCGACCGATGCCGTACTGGTGAAGACGGGTCTTGCCGAATTTGCTATGCCCATCGGCGCTCAGCTTTGGTACTGTCTCAAGCGCGTCTGGCAGCAATACTGGCGCACTCCGTCGTACATTTACTCCAAGATCGCTCTCTGCACGCTAGCTGTACGTCTTTCTTATGATTGCTTCATGTCGCTATGCTAACCTCACAACAAGGCCCTTTTCGTCGGTTTCTCGTTTTACAGGGCAGACAACACGATCCAGGGTTTGCAGAACCAAATGTTCTCAATCTTCATGCTTCTCACTATCTTTGGCAATCTCACGCAGCAAATCATGCCCATGTTCGTTGGCCAACGTGCACTCTACGAGGCCAGGGAGAGACCTTCCAAGGCCTACTCATGGAAGGCATTCTTGGGCGCACAGCTTCTCGTCGAGCTTCCGTGGCAGACACTATGCGCGGTTTTGACCTTTATATCCTGGTACTACCCTATCGGCCTGTATCGCAATGCCGTCCCGACTGGAGCTGTACATGAGCGTGGCGCATTGATGTTCCTCCTCATTCTCGCTTTCTACCTGTTCACCTCCACATTCTCTCACATGATAATCGCCGGTGTCGAGATCGCCGAGGTTGGCGGCATGTATGGCAACTTGCTTTTCTCTCTTTCTCTTATTTTCTGCGGGTAAGAAATCGCCTCTTTCGTCTTCTGGTCGGTGCTGACTGGGGATCTAGTGTCCTTGCGTCCCCGTCTGCACTCCCTCGTTTCTGGATCTTCATGTATCGCGTCTCTCCTTTCACCTACCTCGTCTCCGCCATGCTTTCAACAGGCGTGGCGAGCAGCGAAATGATCTGCTCGTCCGTCGAATTGGTTCAGTTCAACCCTCCAAGTGGACAAACATGCGCAACATATATGGCAGACTACCTCGTGCTTGCGGGAGGAGTCCTCACCAACCCTAACGCGACCTCTGCATGCGAGTTCTGCTCTGTTACGAATACCAATGCTTTCCTGGGACAAATCGGTGTCAGCTTCAGCACGGCCTGGCGCAATTTCGGCCTGATGTGGGCCTACATCATCTTCAACATATTCGGGTGCATCACACTGTACTGGCTCGCCAGGGTGCCGAAGAAGAGGAGTGAAAGCCAAAAGGAGTAGCTTACTACAGTATGAACTCGTTTGTTCCCTGACTGCTACGCAATGTATTCCGAACAAAGAAACACTGCCGGACCCATAATAGACGATATTTTGAGCTGACTATATCCGTCGTCCCACCTTCTCCGAGGTTTGCCCGCGCCCGCGTGCACGGGCCCCCTTGCTTCCGTGTCGGCTCCGCTGGCTGCTCCGTCGGTTGCAGGACAACCCTGAAATGCACAGCCCCTGGACGCTTCGCTCCCAGAGGGACGCTTCGCTCCCAGAGGGACGCTTCGCTCCCAGAGGGACGCTTCGCTCCCAGAGGGACCCTTCGCTCCCAGAGGGACGCTTCGCTCCCAGAGGGACGCTTCGCTCCCAGAGGGACACCCCGAAGGGGTTGAGACCCTTGTACCATTGAAAACACGGGTCTGCGGCAGGTGCATGGTAAAAGCATTCCTGTGGGGAATGTGATGGATTTACCACTTCATTCTGTTGTGTCACATGTTTATTGTCTCTGCACTGCTCGCGGACAACTTTGACCACAAACTAAGACTCATCTTCACTACCTAATTTCCTTGAAGCTTGCAACTGATCTTTCCAGCTCCAATTATCAGGTTTAATGACATATTTAGGAAGTAGAATTACTGTTTCTACATGAGACTCAATAACATCAATGCCTCTCGCGCACCCTAAGACCGACAGTATCCAATACCGCGGACTCCTACAGGGCATTCTAGCCCTTTCGACACGCGACAGGGCACATCAGTCCTTTCCCGCGTTTTCGAGGGCATCGAAGTCCTTTCTCCCCCCTGCATCGCCTCGTTCCTCAACACGCACATCAGGTGTGTACGTTCTGCCGATACAGACGGTGCGCATGTCCGCTAACTAGCACTTCCAAGTCCTTCGCTCGAATTTGTCCAGACATGAGGATCTTCTCTCTGCGTTGCACCGAGCTGTCTCTCTGGAAGGAGTTGCTGCCCGGAGAGGAAGAGGAGGACGCAAAATGGTTGTGGATCTGGGTCAACCCTACAGCAGCTTCCCGTACCTTCCTGCTGGCGATCACGGCAGGTAGCTTTATCGGGGTAGGTCCATTCCTTGCAGGAATACATGGTGCTGACCCTTTCCGGGCAACAGCACAAAGTCTTCTATATTGTTGCACCGATCACAGACCGAAAAGAACCGACGGCACAGCTCATCAAGAAATGGTGGCCATCTGTTCCCATCAACGGCGAAATGACGGGCAATGCGGGTTTCTTCGACTGCAGCAAAGCCAAACGCATGCTTGGCTGGGTGCATGCCAAATGGGAGTAGGTCATCTAGGGGTTTGGGTTCAGCACAATCGCACTTGCGGGTTCGAAACAGCATACGCACGACACAAACTATGCCATATCATAGTAAACGGAGAGATGATCAAGAGTGCAAAGACGTGAGCATCTGGACACGAGATTAGTTGCGGAAGGAGTGTTGTTATTAACATGCTTATGTAAGGATCGAAGCGATGCAGGACCTCGCGCAGTTCTCTCCGACCCACTTCTGTCCTGTACAGAATTTCATCCATTGTTGTCTTGCAATCAAAGTATGGGAGTAATCTGCCCCACGATCAGTATCGATCAGACTATCCGGGTCAAGCACGCACCTCTCAAAGAGATCAATCACTCTCGGGTCCTTCCCTGGACCCATCTCGTCCAGCCATCTCCTCTCCATCCTAGTCGCTCGACCAGGCTCGACAATGACGCTTGGCGACAAGTCCACTTCCTCCTCGCTCTTTGAAAATTCATTGTGCATGTCGCTCGAGTAGGATTCGTATCCCTCCCAGGCGGATGAAGCGGGAAGGACAGGCAAGCGCGCACACAGGAGCGTCATTGGCGACAAGAGACCCTTGCCGTTTGGCAGAGAGGAAGTTTCAGGAGACACTGTTTCCTCCGACTCGTTCTGCTCAGTCATCGTCATTGATAGTTTCCGCTGTTTGGCACGCTCGAATCGTTCCTTCCATGCGGACTCCTTCAGCTCTTGAGTTGCAACCACATGCACTCACTCGAACATGCATCATCTCCACCAAGCCACGCTTGAGAAGCCAGATGAGCGTGTCCAGGTAGAGCTGTCGCTCCTTGGTGAAATGCACGATAGAAGCGAAGGGCGTAGGTGCGAGGGAGAGGTCGAATAGGATGATGGCCAGGTGGGGAACTGGCGGAAAGCGGCGAGAGAAGGCGTGGAAGTGTTCCGCCAGTCTGTCAGCAGGTCAATAACTGACGTAGGGGTTCAGCATAATACGCACGCAGTATCCGGACAAGACGTTGGGTAATAGATGCTCTTGAGATTCTCGTGAACCACGTCGATTAACTTGGCCTTGCGTGTGTAGATAAGCACCCTGGCGAATGGGAACACGTCTGCTACAAGTCGAGATCGAGCAGGTTGGAGATGTCGGACAGCCTATCACACGTTCAGTTCAAGGTCTGGGAAACAGGACAGCGTACTAATGACAAAGTCGGCGAGATGGTCGAGAAGAACCTCTGGCGGAACTCCTCCGTTTCCCTCTGCTCCTCCGTCAGGTCCTCGTCCTCCTTCTCCCCATCAGACTGGCCATCGTCCAGCATGAGCAGCGCTGTCCACAGTCGGAGCTTTGGCACCCAACCATATACCGCGCAATCCATAGCGACTTCGTACCCGAACCCCTCACCCTCCTCTCACTCGAGCTCATCCTCCCTCTCCTCGCCCCAGTCGTCCTGCAGCGCTCGCGGGGGAGGCTGAACGTCAACAACGATATGGTTGATCTTGACCTTACATGTCAAGTCCATCCTGATGGCTTCGTACACCTCACGTATGAGGCTCGCGAGCGCATTCCCGCCCTGCTCACTCGCCTCGCTCGCAAACTCCTCGTACCACAACGCTCAACCAATAACGCTCTCCTGCATCTCGACGAGCTGAGAACAGTGCTTGCTCACATACCCCGCTCACGCCTCCTCGTGCAGCAGCCCAGCGGTGAGCCTGAACGCGATCTGCGCGTGGTATGGGGCGAGGACAGCGCTTAGATCTGAAGTGTGGTATGATGCCGGGTCTGGACGGTCGATGATCAGTACGAGGTGGAAGAAGGATATCGGCTTGTGGTGCGTTCTGTTGGACTGGGGCGGTTGCGTCCGTTCCTGCACATCCGGGGGAGGACGAGGAGGGGAAGAAGAGCTGCTTCGATCGTTGACCGGTGTAGTGGGCGGAAGGCTGCGGCCGCGCTCGCGCTCTGGCGAGTGGTCGGCTCGGGGAAGAGGCGCGGTGAGGTTGTCCATCGTCCAAACGCCGTCTCGAGCGACACAAACCTGGTGTCCAACAAACGCGAGGTCATCGACGATAAGCTCAAACTTCTGGTAACACAGCTCTCGTGCGAAAGCGAGAATCTCCGCCAACGTCGATGCGTCAAAATCGAACAGTGTCTGGTAATCGTGCTTGATCTCTGCGTGCTCGTCAAACAGTTCCTCGGCCCTGTCTTTCGTGGAAGGGCTGGAGGTCTTGCTGCTCGATGGTCATCGGCTCGTGCTCCTCCCGCGGGTGCTTGTGCTCCCCGAGGTGCTGCTGGCCGACGAGCGTCTTGGGCTCCACCGGCCCCATAAAGCCGTTCCAGCGCATCCTCGCGATTTTCCTCCTCGGAGAAACCCGCCTGGGGCAGCTACGAGATCTAAGTGGGTGGGAAGGCCAGGGCAGCCCTCGTCGACATGGAGATGGTGCTCGGTGTGGAAGGGGACGGAGGTGCTTGGGTCACCGTTAGATGTCCGCGTTGACTGAGCATGCGGATGCGTCAAGGAAAGAGGAGGCGGGGAACTGCGAGTCTGAGACGGTGCTGGGCGTGTGCTGCCGGTGGAGGGAGAAGGCCTTCTTGGACCATGAGACGCCTGCTAGGGCTGGCCCTGGAGCGCCTAGCGCGGGGAGACGCTGAGGTGTGCCTGGGCAAGACCAGCGGCGGCGGCGGTGTTGTGCAGTTGAGGTGCATGGCCGGCGGGTAGCTGCTCAAGTTGCGGGAGGACGGGGGATGGAGGCGAGTGTGCAGGCCGTCTCGTCCATGTGGGGGCTGGTGGAGTACAGTAGAGAATGGTTCCTTCAGCGGCATCAAGGGTACTTCGAGCTGCACGTGATCAAGGAGCCACTCAAGGCTCGCTGTCGCGTCGTAAACATCCATCATCTCTACCACGATCGCCCCGTGTTCATCCCATGTCACTCGCCTCACATGTATCGCAAATCTCTCCTGCATGCTATACAGATGCGGTCACCACATCAGAGGCAGACGAATTCATCGCTTTTGCTGCCGAAGGAGTATCCCCGCCATGCAATGTCGACGACGACGACGATGATGATGTAGGGAGCGAAACGAGCGTCGACATCGAAGTGAGTACATGAGCTGCCATGAGTCCGAGCCGTGGCAGATGAAGCGCTTATTACAGGAATGGCTCAAAGATCGGCAGGAGGACTCGAGTGATGCTTGGTGGCCGGAGATGGAAAGAAGAGGAGGAGAGCGGGAGTGAGCAGGGTGTGGAGGGGTTTGATGATATAGATGCGGAGAAGGATGGGACGGTTTCCCCCGCTAGAGGAGAGCGATGACCACGCCGACGTCCCACAAAGCATGCAAGCAGCGCCTGAGCCCGCCCCGCCCTGCCTCCCAACGATCGAGCACATCTGCATGCAGGACGTGTTTGTGGACGATGTGCAGTCGGACCTTCCCGCGGTGGTAAGGCACATTGACGTGCCTTGGATGTTGAGTGGCTCGTTGATTGATGGGGAGTGGATTAACCGTGCGGGAAAAGATATGCTTATGGTGAATGTGTTTTAGCTATGTGGCCTTGGCTTGGTGGTGGACAAGTGAAAGGAGGCGGCATCGCACTACAGACGGGCCTAGACGGGCCTGGCCGGGCCTGGAGGTTGCAGATTGAAGGATGAGGGATGATATGAGATCACAGGCTGGGCTGACGGTCACTGGCAGGGCAGTTGCTGCATTCGTTCGCGAAGCCTACCATCTGCTTCACCAGTCAATCATCCACATCGAGCAGGACAACATCGACTTTGATGACGAGGAGCCCGTTCCTGTCCCCACCGCAGACGGCGATGTTGATATGGACGCGGCGGAGGCGTCGAACCCATCCGCATCGATCGGCGCCGATCTTTACTCATTCCCAGTGCGCCCCATCAACGAAGAAGTTACGTATCACGCACGACAACCAAGTATGCAAACATGATGAACATGATCGTGATCCACCCGGCCAAGGTGGAGCAGTATACTGGTAGGAGAGTCTGAAGTCCGAGGAGTTGCGGTCATCTACATCGTGCACCCGAGCGTGGACATGGCCTTTACGTCTTCCTTTGTTCCCATCTAGGCGTTTTGTTTCCTCACTGGCTTCGTAGAGTGTACCTCATACCAACCCATGTCTTTCCATCTGCGTGCACATACAAATTCATTACCTCTTCTACGATGCTACCAGACCCTAAAATGCTCTCCCACTTCCTCCCGTCCGCCAATCTCAACAGTACGACAGTGCTCGTCATGCTGCCTAACGTGTTCCCCGCGAAGACCTCTGCCCTTCTTGAAATCTCCATACCCACCACAATCCCCAGATCCTTCTCCTCCTACGTGAGGGGGAGCCACGCGGCGTCGACAAACCTGAGCTTGAACGGCACCCTGCCGAGCTGCCACTGCCTCCAGCGCACAAGGATCCACACCCCCGGCGCATCCCACTTTGCATCATGCAGTACATACACACTTTCGAGCCTCATGTGCCGCTCGTATGCCTCTTTGGTCTGCAAGATGCTCCCGAAGATCTGCACGTAATCCGGCCACTGTCCCCTCCGCGAGCTCCCTCTGCAGCGCGTCTGGCAGGAAAGGCAGGCTGGACCAGAGGTTGTACGCTGACTTTTAGCGAGCGTTCTGCGGGCAGTGGTAATAGAAGTCGCCCCAGCGAAGGTGGAGTTCCATGTACCGGCCGGAGCGGAGATTGAGCGACGAGACGGCGCGCGTGTAGAGGAAGAGAAGAGCGCACCACCAGTCCATAACTCTGTTTGTGACTCACGCGCACTGCTTGTCTCCTTCCAGCGACTGCACCAAGGCCGCGACGCGCCCTTCGTGCGGCTCTCACATGTCCACCTCCCTAACCTCTGGCTGAGCGCACAGCGCATCAAACACCTTCCATTGTTGAGGCTGCGGAGTGCAAAGTCGACGTCCGCTGTGGTAAGGGTGGTGTGCTCGGCGTGCTTCATGAGCCTCACAGACACGGTACTCGACGTGGCTCCCAAGAGCACCGGCAATTGCCTCCTGCAGACTGGTAATCCCGAACGAGTTGGCGATATCCTACCCAAGCGACGGACATGAGCGTCAATCAGCACGAATTGTGCAGCTCAGGGAAGGGACGACAAACCCATACAGAATCGTTGTGGTATACACCACTCGCGAAGGCCAGGGGCTACTTTAACTTGTGCGGTGCGGAGGGCAGCTTGGCGTGGGTGCTGTATGGCTTGGTGGGGGAGAGACGGTTCATCCGGTCTCCCCGGTACTGCAGCTAGAAGTGCACGCGAGGTTGTAGCGACTGGCAGGTGAACGTGAACAAGGAACCGTCTCCGTCTTTGGCCTTTAGCCAACAGCGGTGTTTGCTTAGCCGCGTAAGGCCGATCTCTTCGGTGTTGAGCAAAGAGGGCGGTCGGGGATAGGGCTCCGGCATGGGCGGTGATACCCCGGGCGCGATTTTGGCAATAGGCCTTGGCGACAGCCTGTCTCGGCCATCGGGCTCAGCGGGCTCGGGCATACGGCTCAGCGATAGGCCTCAGTGACAGACCTCGGGCTTACGGCTCGAGGCGTATAACATCGTCGGCGTTCAGCAGGCCTTACCGCCCAAAGGGGACGTCAGCCGACCATAAATTCCGCTCATCAGTTCCTCCCTCGCGCACCTCAGCGCAACACAACCATGTCCAGCGACTCGCCCCACCCTCCTCCCCGCTTCAGCCAAGCCCTCCTCGTACGCTTCCCCTGCACTAGCTACACAACAAAGAACTAACCTTAACCCCGCTAACGCCGACGTAGGGAGGAGCAGCAGCGGGCACTTCGGGTCGACCTCCACTTTTTCCCCGTCGATACCCTCAAGACGCGCCTTCAGTCCGCGCAGCGGTCCTGGAGGGCGGGCGGGCTCTCAAGAGTGTACAGGGGTGTGGGAAGTGTCGTGGTGGGAAGTGCGCCGGGAGGTGCGCTGGCCCGTGGTCTGAGAGGGCGTGAGGTTGAGTGACCGCAGGAGGGATGCGCAGCCGCGGCATTTTTCACGACGTACGAGTACCCAAACGCAGCCTCCTCCTCCTTCCCGCCTCGTCAGACAACAGCGTCACCCCCGCCGGACACATCCTCGCCGTCTCCCTTGCCGAAATCGCCGCGTGTCTTGTGCACGTCCCCATCGAGGTCGTCAAGAGCGCCGCGCAGACCGGCGCACACGCGCATCCGTAGCTGGGCCTCGGCGGAGCCGATCTGGGGCGGTGGGGAGCTTGAGGAGCGCGAGGAGCTTGTGGAGGGCTGAGGGAATTAGGGGGTTCTATAAGGGGTTCGGGATCACTGTGGCGAGAGAGGTAAGACCCGTTCCTGCACCTGTCTCTCCCCCATCGTATCCCACCATGTCCCTCCCACTATCCCGCTCCATATCCGCTCATGGTCGAGATGAAAGCTAAAGGTTCTGTCAGGACGTATTCGGACGCGTCTCCATCACGGACCAAGTGCTTGAACTCACTCTGAAGGAACGCATGGAAACATATCTGGGGACCTCGAGATACAAGACATGCACTGTAACTTTCAAAGTGTTCTCCAAATACGAGTACAAAGGACAGCATAACATCAAACCGAATCATGCCCTTGCGTCTCTGGCCGGCATCATATGTGATGAAGTGAAGCAGGTGATTGTAACAGATTTTGAAGTCATTCAGAGCATATCTCAAAGTACAACCGGCCAGTAACATCGGGAGGGACAACACGCCGCTTGTTGACCAGTTGCAAGCGGCCCAGACCAAGACATTGACGAGACGGAGCCTCCACTTGCGACCTTGTCGCGACTCGCGTCGTCACCGATGACGCGATGACTGAAGCGTATGCGAGAATAATGATGGGAAGGGTGCAGCTTGACTCCACAAGACGGCCAGTGGGGTAATCAATCAGACCACGAGGTCATGTTCGACTATGCTCCCATAAACTCGGAATTTGCGGAGGAATAGAAAAATTGGCGCATGAACCTGAGGAGATCACTCAAGAAGCATTCCTTAAGTACTGTACCCAGATCAACGAATTGCGAGATGTCTTTCGGAAGAGAGCATCCCAAGCAAAGGCCTTCAACTTTAAGGCGGGTGCTCGGTGCGAGTTTGAGTTTCAAACCCATTGTTCGCGTCGAAACTTCCGCTTGTGGGCCTGATTGAACGCTGCTACTTCGAGAGGGATCGTGAGGGAGGAACCAGGTCTCCAGGGATGCTTCGCCGTCGTGGGATACGAAAAGCGCAGCCTTCAGCCAGAAGTGGTGAAGCTGGTTCGAAGGTGGACCATTGTTATCGGTAAGCTCTCCAACATGGGGAATAGTTATTTTCATAATGTGGCTCCATTTGCTTAAGTTGGAAGCACAGGTACTGTACATTCTTGTCCCTACCCTTGCCTCACGTGACGGCACAGAACTTCATTCTTTGTCTCGGATATCCTGGACCCTGACCGGCATGATACGAGGCACCTCCGCTGGGATGTCACATGCCCGCCAGGGTGTCACATGTCCGATGCTGTGCCCAAGTCCGCCCATGCCCAAGTCCGATATGCGTAAGTCCGCCGTGCGAACGTCCGCTGTCGTGCGCATATCCACCTCCGCGCGCATGTCCATCTCCGCGCGCATGTCCACCTCCGCGCGCATGTCCACCTCCGCGCGTACTGTAACTCCGATGCAGTGCGCAAGTCCGCTGTCTGATGATTCCCATTCATTTGGGCCCTGAGCGCCTGTGAACCCACTGGCAGGCGTGTCGTCGACTCGCGCGTGGAGGACGCGACGAACAACGGGAGAGGTCGGTTGCAATGGCGTGGTGCTTTCCGATAGGAGAGGTGAACGACCGTAACAGCATTTTCCACATCGATGTCCGCCGGCCAGATTAGAAACAACGCGTCGTCCACCTGCGAGCGCCGATCCGCGTTCCAGCTCCACCTGCGTGCTTTGCATTCTTGACTGCAGAGTGCGTCTGTCCCTTACGCGCACACTACCTTTCGTCAATCTTCTCTTGCTCCTTCGACATTCCCCTTTCCTTACGGCTCGACTCCCAGTGATATCTGCTGTCAGTATCCGGTACCGCAGTTGTCGCTCCTGCATACTGCATGATGTCTGCCTGTCACGCTTGATATTTGCGGAGTGGGCAAGCCAACATTACTGGCGCTCCTTCATCATAAAGCTCAACGCCAACGCTGCCAGACCCACGACGTGCGCAGGCGTTCTCGATACCCTGTATGCTTGCCCTTATGCTTTTGTGCGCATGGGACGACACCACGGAGGGAGGAAGCGCGGCGGGCCGTTCTCTCTTCCACACCCGTAATCTTATGGTCGTGCCCCTTGTGTCGAACGAGTAACAAGAGGCGTTGGCGTAAGCTCAGCATGCCTGAAGAACCTGTCAGCACCCACGATGGGAAAGCCGGGTATGATGCATCCACCTTTCTTGGACCGTGTGCAATGAATAATAACACAAGATATGTCAATGGTACATGGACGTGTATTATCAGCTGCTTATCGCACAACGTATCGAGTCTTGAATGAAATCCCTGATGATATGATTGCTGGAGGACTGCACCATGGCAAGCACCATGCTATGCGTGCTGAGCAGCTGAGGTTAGCAGTTGATAAGGCATTCACGGTCCGCCGTGCTGCGCTCCCATCCATGTTTCTGCCCCTGAAGAGACTGCGAGGCAAGACATTCATCAGAGAAAGACAACAGGGAATGGCGGGACGTCCAGTGCACTGGCCCAGCGACCTCCAAGACACGGTTCCTTGGCATCAACATGCGATTATAATGGAACAGAGTCAGAGCATCGAGGGCAGCGCAGTGAGGCAAGCTCCTCCAGGATAGCAGCAAGGATGTGCACGACACTGAGCGCAAGGTGTGCTGCACATGCTTGAGCTCACCAAGCAATGCTGGTTGCATGGTGAGCAGAGCGTCCGCGGACCTTCCGCTGAGTGACGGTTCACCCGTCCAGCAAGACAGACGTAGGCCATGGTGGGGACTGCGAGCAGAACATGCCTCACCCAGCCTCTGCACAGCTCGGCCTACTGTGTCTGTGTGACAGACACAGGCAGGGACGAGCGGGGGGAAGGGGGTGATGGCGTGTTGAGCAAGCAGATCATCCGAAGGGCGATAGAGATTGGGGGTGGACGACGAGCACAGGGCCTTATTCTTCATCAACTAGCCTGAGGCCACGTACAGGCGCAGCGGGCGGCAGATAAGAGTCATCCCTGTGATGCGTCGTCCGCCCAGTAATACAGAAACGAACAGCCAGAGAGACAGGCGGGGAGAGAGGCGCAGCGACGCGTCGAGCACGCTGCGTCCTCTGGAGACTGCATTGACATGCACTCCACATCATGCGCACGGGCACAGAGTGGAGCCATAAGTCTGTCCCCAAGTCGGCACCGTGGACGACGTGCGCCCGCAGATGATCACAGATGATGTCGGTAGGGAAAGGGGGGGCTAGCACAAACGCCGAGCACAGAGGCAACGTCTCCATGGAACAGGCTCCATCAGAAGGAGCCAAGGAGAATGTGCGACTGAGATGGGCTGTTCGTCTGCCTCATCCGGTGGAGGGGATGGTGGTGGTCGGGGGGAGAGAGGTGACTCGTCCTGCCAGAGGGACGACCAGCTATGCATTTCCGTCGCGACCAACAGCACCCGCGTGGCCGTGCCAATAAGCTTACTGACCGGCACGATTGGAATGGCTGGAATGCCGAAAGGTCCTTGCTGTACATTGCTGCCGCCTTCACATCTACGCCTCCTCATCTCTGCCACCGCAAGTCCCGCCTCGGCCATCTCTATTACTTTACGTTTCATCTCCGCCGTCTCAGGTCCGCTCCGACGATCTCCTCTTTGCACGTCCGCCCCTCATTTCCTCTACGCGCGTCATTACATTCTCCAAGCTGTTTGAGCGTAAACGGGATAGTTGGGAAATTGTAGACAGCGATAATTTCGGGACGAGAAGCATGACAACATGCATGTGCCTTGTGTTACACTGCACCACTTGCTAGGCGTTATAGCGGGCAACGGAAGCATGCCCCAATTGGGGATAGTGTGTGCCAGACCCTGCTTGAATGGAAGACAACGCGTTGCCGCGGCAGACCCCGCTCGGGGGTCGCCCCACTGGGAATATTAATAACGAATGGCGGGGAAGCGGAGCCAGACCCTATAAGCGACCCTTGCCGGGACACGCTGACCAAGGCAGACCCTACTCGGGGGGCGATGCCTGCCGAGGCAGACCCTATTAGCTGCACTCATTACCGCGTTTTGGGCAAGGTTTGCCTAATCCAGTACGGTACCAGGGTAAAGTTAAGACGATGCTCAAGCAACTGTCCTAGCCAAATACAGACCCAAAATCATAGTACAGGCTATTACTGGACGTTTGAAATTGCTTTCCTGGTCTATGAAAGCTCCACCCAAAACGTGGTGAACTGTAAGATGTCAGGCTTCGCCGACCACAGGCACAGCGCTGTCCCTTGCATGCAATGCACGATCACCCGTGACAATGTGCTCAGTCAGGAATGGAGCACAGAAGTCAGCCAGCCCCGGGATGGGCATTTATGCCTGTTCACGCATCACCGAGGGCATTCTACAAGATAAGCCATAGAGACGTACGAAGATGCATATGATGCACCGGGAGAGTCGAAGCAGCGGCCCCTGACTGGGTACAGTAGCAGCATAGCACACAGCGCGTAGATAACGATCTATCTGCCTCGCGACTGTCCTGGACCTGAAGTAGTTAGGACGTCCGCATACGGCGGTCACCAAAAGCCTGTGGCGAAGAGCGGCCGCTTAGCCATTGAGATCAACCTGGGTCTTCTGTTTCCAGCTCTTCTGCACACCTTGCTGTAATCTTCAGCGAATTGCTTGAGGAGCATTTGGCACATGCCACTATGCTACTTCATAATTATCATCTCCAATGATAGCGGAAGTAGGATGAGAAAACGGAAGTTACCAAAGCTTACACCACCTGCCATTGAACACCTTGGAGGTTAAAACAGAAACCACGGCTAAACACACATCGCGAGGAAGGGTAGCTGCAAGCCATCAAGGTCAGCACCGATTTTAGTAATGGTTGCAGCATGACAGCGGACGTTTGAGGTGCACATCCTCGCGGAGCTGACGAATCCGGTGACAGAATGGAAGTGTCGAGGTTGTGGGTTGTGGGCTTCCGCGCGGCACATGGCGCATATCGTACTTCTGATAGATCTGAAGGGGATACTCCCTCGAAATAACAACGCAGAATGAATGGCAAGCAAAAGGAAACATAGGATTCGTGTACGTAGGAATGCACATTTACCTAATCCTCCATTCCAGACTTCTGATAGGCCACACCACCGTCTTATTCTTCTCGGCGAACAACCGTATTGCCTCCACCAATGCCATTCCTTCATCACTGAGCTGATCCTTGGGTAAATGGAGCCAATCCCCCTGGTTATGCTCCAAGTGTGCAGTCAAAGTCTTGCACAATTCGGAGACAGCAGCTTTCGCTTTCTCCCGGGTGGTGGAAAAATGACTACACGCCAACTGGAGGGGAGCTTGAAAACCAGCAGTGTGAAGCAGTGCATTCATTCTGACCAGCCTGTCCGTAAGGCCAGTGTCCTCATCCATTTGCTGCGCAACGTCCTTCGGATACAGTGAGACGTCCAGGATCAAGTCTGTTCAAAAGTCAATCCCGGACGGCAAATGGATTAATGGCCATACCGATCATTCCCGCTAATGTAAAGTTCTGAGTTTCCCGCAAATATTGTACCCGTGTTTGTACGAGCTGGTTCTGGACAGTATTTGAGTATAGCACAGTAGATGGTAGCACAAAGGGGCAAATACGAGAACCGAGACCATGAAGAGACGCTCCTCCTGGGCGCGCTCCTGGGCCTCGAACCCATCACGTCGCAAGGCGGCAATCTCCTCGTCCTTCGTGGAGATGTTCATCTCTGCCCAAGCCAGAGCACCACCGGTGTGTATCAACCACGCAGGCTCTTTCTTATGCCCAAGAGGCACGACTTTCTTGAGGCGGGAAGGGCACGTTCGTAATGAGAAGGCGCATCTGCCAGGCGTTCTGCTGCAGAAGACATGGTATCAGCCATGATGAGATGTAAAGAATTGGAGATCTACTTGACACTCACCCTGTCACCAAGTTAACACGCTTCCTCAACCCGGATAACATGGTTTCGATTGTCAACGTTGAAGTGGGAGTGGGACAGACAAGCCTGAGCCTTAGCATTGAGCGACGGCGGGAATGCCGATGCTGTACGCCGGAAGCTAACACCCTGAATTTTCGTCCTTGTACTGCATTGCTTCAAACGGTCGTGCTCCCTGCGTACAGCGGGCATCATGGCGTTTCGCCGGTCGGTGAATATACCTTTCCGTAGCTAATTTCCTGCCCGTGATGCTGCTTCACTGCATGTTGGCTAACACGACGAACAGGACACGCGGAATAAGATGGAAAGCTGGGGTAAGGCCCGGGAAGCCTAATACTCGCCGGCCGCCGATGCACCCGTACGCACCCAGTATCGAGCCTACCGGAGCCGAGCCGAAGCAAGCCGACCCAATCAAAGACCTAGTCGTCGCCGAGCTCCTGCGGGTTGGTCGCCATCAAAGGGCTGCCTTGGATAGAAAGGATACTCTGCTGGCGGAGGGTGCCGCCAGCCATCGGGAATGCCTTGAGAAGCTGGGCCAGGCGCGGGTTGAGCTAGCCAAGTCGAATGTGTGCTCTGGGTCACATCGTCCCCCAGCTTCATGAGACTAATCCTATTGCAGCTGCGCAAGGTCCAGATTACTGCCGAGCTGATAAAGATGCAGCGCATCTTTGACTTGAGATCCATGATAGGTACGCATGCTTTGGCCTCCTCTGCAATGCGTAACTCTCCTCACATACATTCCAGAGCTCATTGTCTCCAATTGTTGGACAATGAAGATCATCCCCGGGAAGACCAAAAAGACCAAGGTCTCCACATCAAAAGACAGTTCATCCGCCCTCGAGCCCATGACCAGCACGCGCCTCGGAATACAAGAAGGCTTGACCCGCCTTATCAAAGTCCCTGAGTTCCAAGAGGAGCTGCAGTCGGCAAGCGCAGTGTTCGGCGTCCGAATGGAAGATGCCATCAGATGCATGAATGGCTTGTATCACACTCTGAGCAAGAATGCTCATCCTGGCGTTCCAGAGTCGATTGAGCTGCGGGAGGAGTGGTTCGGGCTTGGAGATTTGACTGTATTACATGCAGTGCTCACCTTTGCATTGGATAAGGGAGTCACACGTACAAGGCACAGTGTTGTTCGAAAAGCGAATGTATAATACCATTCAAATCTAATGAGGACTCGTGCATAATGCGGAACATTAATGAAGCAAACATCCCCTGTGGTGGCTGGGATAGTCCTTGCGCCCGTCAAGCCAGCTAACCACAGCTAACACGCCTTTGCCTTTGCCTTTGCCTTTGCTTAGATTTTATTCCTGCAGTATGCAGATCACATGGGGTGCTGGGTGATCGACTCCTTTGAGATCCCAGTCGTAGGACTGGACAAGGGCATAGACGTAGACGTAGATGCCGAGCCCGAAGAAGTGGAAAGGGTTGTTGAGGAACAGGCTGCGGTCGGTTGGTGTATGCCCGTAAAAGAGGAAGGGAGGACGCACACCCTGGCCATGATCACGGCACCTAGAGCGCGTCTGTGAGTTAGGCCAAAGCGAACGAGGCGACTGACACACCATGACCCGCGCCTGCTTGAGTGGTTCTTAATTCGCATGGTTCAAACCTGTTCGAGATATTGGACGAGCAGAAGCGCTGCATATGCAGCATGCGTACCATACCTCGCCATGAGGAGCTATTCCGGAATCTTTCCCATGAAAGGAAGGAGCGATCGCGACGGTAGGTTGATGTCGGACATAAGGGAGGTGACCACCAAGGTAAAGGCCGCTCCCAGCGTGGGCAAGAGTCAGATTGGGGTTGGGCAGACTCGGAAGCCGTCTGCACACTGGACCGATCCTCCACTTCCCACATGACCTTGACGCGCTCCGTCAGCCATGAAAGGCTCTGGAAGACGGCGCGTTCGTGGATGACATCCACCTTACTTGCACTGTTCCACGTTGACCTGGAAATGAACAGGACCAGCCGGAACGGCAAACGAGGAACCCCCCTCTTGGACGTACTATATAGGTCATGTCAACATGACTTTTCACTACGTGCGGCGAGGAGAGCCCACCTTGACATCGAGTCCTTCAGCCCTCACCCATGCCCTCTTAACGGAAACATGGACTTTCTCCACACCCTTCGCGCCATGCTCCCTCCAGCTCTTCGCGAACGTAGCAATCACTGGGCGACTTTCGCTAAAGTCCAGCCTGCGATGATGCATTCACAAGAATGAGTTACAATCTTCTCTCGCAAAGTCGCCTCGCCTCGGGTGGCAGAAGAAAACGTCCTTGCCGTCCGGTGCTTTCTGAACACGTTGGTGCAGCGAGTGAGCGGTCTCACCGCAGTCCGGTAGTAGCTTGTACACCCCAGAGATGTCGAAGTCGAGAGGGTCGACATCGTCTGCATCAACAATCATCTTCCACTTGTCCCAGGCTGTCTCGTCGATGGAACCGTCTTGCAAGCCGAGGGAGCTCTTGAAGCTGGGAACGAGCTTGCCCATGCCTTCGACCTTCACGCCGAACTTCTCCGTGACCGGCAGGCCAAACTCCCAAGGGCCGTCAAAGAAGCCCTTCTTGCCGGTCGATCGCAAGATGGGCTGTGAGAGCATACCGTGCATTGGTGAGTTCGCGGGCATCGTCGGGTCGGGTTTGGCGTACATAAGCCATTGAGGCTCAGAGGTCGTGTAGAGCAGGAGCTCGAGGCGAGCAGATGTGCTCTCGTACTTGACGACCCACAGCTCTTGACGCTTGAGCGTGGTGAAGCGTGGGACATCCTTCGTAGCGTGCAGAACAGTGTCCGCCCAGAATCGGACCTCTTTATTGGACACCGAGCTGTCTTCGCTCAGATTGAGATTCTCTGACAAGCTATCGAAGTCGAGGTCCTCTTCATCAACTGGAGTGAGCTCGAGGCATATGGGGAGCACCGCCTTCAGCTCCTTCTCGAATTCTGCTGGCGAAAGACGGTTGATATCGTATGGTGCATTGTCGTGGGTAGGACGACCGCCGCAGCGCTCGCAAGTCGTGACGAATCAGTTCTTCCATTATCGGTCGTCATGCCGGCACGAGCCTCTCAGATACATAGACAAGCATTGCATTGGATCCTATCCTGGATATGCTTGAGATCCAGCCGCTTGGTGGCGGTGAGGCCGAGCGCACAGGACTCGAGACACTCCTCGCCAGTGATGTTCGCCTCAACAGCGCCGTCGGATTCGACGTCCCCGTTGATGTCTATCCCGTGGCCAGATCCTCGAAGACGTGCTTGAACCCGACGTACAGAGCGGCCATGATGGCGCTGCCGACCGCGGTAGACATTGTGGTGTTACCTGCAAGGTCGGCGAGGTTGTCTTCGCTCTCGCGAGTGAGCAGGAGCTGGTCGATGGGCAGGTCCCGCAAGGTCAGAGCCATAAGGTCGGCCATCGAACCGCCACGGTGGGTGACGTACGAGATCATGGAGGGCATGAGGAATGGAGAGACGTCGATGATGCCGGAACCGATCTGGCGAGCGACGGTCTGCGACAAGCTCCATACAAGCGTCTTGTACGACGGGTTCCAATCTTCTTTTGCCCCGCGAAGTACGGTGATGTTGACATGGTCCCATACGCGCTCCTCCTGCTTGACGCCCCAGTCGTGCCAGGTCCAGTCAGGCATGTTCGACTCGCTGCCTGCACTCTAGTCAGCCATCCGTCACAACAAACACTGGTATATATGGACGTACCTTTCTCCCAGAACGTGAACGGCCTCGTCGTGCCGAGCTCTTCGCTCAGTCTGGCGCGCTGATGTCTCCCCTCGCACCTACGCCAGTCTATCTTCGCGCCCGCGGGTCATCGCCTGCACCGTTTCCTGCACGAGCCTTTCGCGCCCCCTGTGGATGCGCGGGCCGTTGGTGGGGAGGAGGAACGCGTCGAGTGGGCAAAACGGAGTATAGACAAGATGTGTACGCTGTACGCTGTACGCTGACGCGCGACCGGGAGAACCCCGTGTAGCAAACAGGCACCTGACAGGCACCTGACCCTGGTGAACGGGAAGCTCTACGATCCCGCCGCATTTTGACACCGAGACTGCACTATATTTTATCACTTGGCACGGTCTATACAATGTCCGGTAGATTAACTAGATAATATCCGGCGACAGCCACGCATTGGACAACCGAATGGAGGAACGCCCAAGGGGGCGGCCCTGGAAGAGACCGTCGTGATCAGTGGAGTCTTCATCGCTGTCGTTCATGGTCTCCGGTGCAAGCGGCCCGGCTGGCGAGAGACGGTCCTCGGTGCTCTCGTTGTCGCTCTCACCGAGGTCCGTAACATCGTTTGACGTACAATATTCCGTAAAATCCTCGATGATGCTCTCCGTGGGCCGTCCCTGCTCGTGCGTATGGCTCTCCTCGTCCTCTTCGTCCGCCATGCCATTGTCGTCCTCCGCCATGCCCAAGCCATCCCGATCGAGGGGGCATGCGGGCGCGGTGACATCATCCTCGTCCTCGTCGTCCAGCACCGCGATCGAGGGATGGGCGACGGGATCGGTTTTCCCACCGAGCATCTTGTTGGTGTCGGCTTTCCGGATCGTCATCTGGCCGCGACTTACACATGTGGCGACGAACTCCTTCATTTCAAGAGGGCTCGCGGAGCCCCACCGGTCGATGATCGTCTTCTCCATCCGGTTGCCGTTGATAGAAAGCGCGGTGTGTATCCCGCCAAGGCAATTTCCTCTAGAGAGGGGCGTGCAGAAGCCATTCCTTCCGACGCCCACCTTGTGGGTCAATATACCCTTGAGGTTTCGGCAGATCCGACAGACCTCAACAAGGTCTTCCAAGGGATTATCACCGGACATTCTTTCCGGCAGCGTGTGAGCCATCAACCGATAAAGAGACGACAGACGCGGCAAGGCGCAGTGTACGCCCGCTCCTGATCGACAGGCTGCTGAAGGGCCATGAGCCCGAGTAGAGAAGCATGGGAATGGAGCATCATCAAGGACTCTTCCGTCGGGAAGGCCAAGATCCGCCGAACGAATCTGCGGGAAGCCTTGCCATTATGGCGATCGGTCTTATCAACAAATTGAGATGCTGGGTCTATCTGCACGCACCTTGGATGGCATTATTCTGCCCTCTGTTGGGAACTGCAAGCAGGAGCGTTGATCAAGCCCACCCATACTCGCCAGGACGCTGGGAGAGGGTGTGCGAGAGGAAGCAACGTCGGAATGCGGGGCTATAGACTTGGGGTGATGGGCGCTGAAGTGAGGGGAGGATGACGATGATGATGAAACAGGGATCTGCACGTGGTGATGTGCGCCGCCGCCCTGACGGGTCACAACGCGCGGTCTGGGCGAACCAGTGGAGTTCCACTGGTGTTCCAATGGACGTCTATCCCCACGGTACCTATCCGTTGGACTTCCAATGGAGGTTACAATGACTTCCATTGAAGAGGACTTGTGCAGGAGCGACCATGAGATTGCTATCTATTGCGATATATGTCTGTATGTATTCATATATTATATCTATTCATAAAGCCAGCCCACTTCTAGGGCGAGGGCACGGAAAAAGTCGAGCCAATTGGATAGATAAAGCTCTCCCAAGACAACAGTATATATGCCACCGTCGCTCCCATTGCCAACAGACTTGCTCGAATCTTGTGCCTTGGAGGTGAAGTCGCGTCACGCCGATAGGACTTTAAAAAATTCACCCCCAATCGAAGGGACTTAGAAATTTCATCGGCAATCGATAGGACTTAGAAAAAATGTTCGGCAATCGACACCGGTCTCTTCCCTAGGTGCTCAATGGCAATAGAGGTGCATAAGACGAGTATATCTCTGTAATAGCATGTTAGTCTACGGTAGCACGTTGAAATGATGCGACATACCTGACGAAGGTATGTCTGCCTTGGCAATCTGAACCTTGACAAGATACAAGCCGTCAGCCGGCCATACCATGGCTTGCTCCTTGACCATCCCCCAGTTCCCCCTCGCCAGGGCGTCAGCCCGCCCTACCAAGGCTCGCGCCTTGGCTCCATCACGTTGGTCGACATGATGATGATCACATCTCCTCGGGTGTCGAAACCGTTGAGCTGGGTGAGCTATTGTCGTTGTTGGCGCCTTGTCTAGCTTCATGACGTTAACCATGGGATCGGAGTCGTCTTGGAGCACGCCGATGAGTGCACTCTTCTTGTGGTGTAACAACACAGTGCATCCGGGCTCAAGCAACTCCTTGTCGACAAAAGTGGTGATCGAGACGTAGTGTTCTGGTCCGCTCGCGATGCTGATGATGGCAGACTGGTGGTGGATGATGTCCGAGATCATCCACCCGTGTCCGTTCCTCTTCATTCTTCTCCTGCGGGACATTTGGCTTGAGTCACTCCTGGTTCTGCACGGAACTCTTCCTCGAGGAGGTGGTAACTTAGTCTTTGATCCG
>KV417333.1:0-12974 GCA_001630345.1 Calocera viscosa TUFC12733
AGGCGCCCAAGGACAACCACACATCTCAAATCTGTGTCCTCAAGAGGAACATAGATAGACATTGATGCAGCGCAGGGTTTATACTGCATCTTGCCCTCTATGAGTGCCCCATTGGAGTCCAGATGGGTCATTTCTACTTGGAAGTAAGCATAGGAGTGTGGTGGCAATGATGATGCTTACTACAATGCTTCTGCTTTAACCCTGTGGTTGGGTAAAAGATCTGACTGCATCGCTTGCCCACAAAGGCTTCCAGGCCCTCTAGAGCGACTTCCTTCCCTTGGAATAGCTTGAGAAGTTCATTCTCATCGATGTGGGAAGGTATTGGGTAGTAGATGTGGCCATGGCGCTCCATGGGACTCCAATTGGAGCACCCAATGAACCAAAACTGGCCTCGCTTGGGCAGGGTTTCTGCCTACCACATTTCTAAGCTAAAGTGCCACAGAAGAGAAGGAAAACTTACTGTGGATCTGACCATAGTAGGGCGCCCATGGCACTCAACCTTTGGGCAAGTCTTCTGAGCGATTCCACGATAGAAACTGATGCCCAAGTTAATCCCTCTTCATGGTATGTTTGGTATGCTCACCTTGCCACAACAGAATAGGAATTAGCTGGTTCGCTTGCCCTTTGCAAGTCCTGTGCTTCAAAGAGAGCCTGGCACTTCTCCTGGTCTATGTCCCAGCACTCATAGCCCTCTAGAAGCACAGGGTCAAGCTCTGAGCAAGCAACCACTCCTTTGCAATGCAGCACAACAGTTCTGCACTCTACATCGCCCAGAATAGGCACTATAATACCCTTCCTACCTCGATTTCCATTGCTGATGGTTTTCCATGAGTCCTGGTCCTGCTAGGATGTTAGAAGCACCCCAGATGAGTAAGAAAAGGGCTTACTTCTTGGCGCAACCAAGCATCAATAGTTATTGGCTCTGCTCCATGGTCTAGAGGGGCGCTCTGGCAACTGAGATCGACCAGGAAAGCTGTACTCTCCTTGGGAATTGGCCACAAGCTGGGCAGAGCAGAGCGATGCTCCAACTTGGACACTGCAATGCGACTGGTGACTTGTACCAACCCCTTAGTAGGCACTTCTTTTCTGTGCTTCTGGCACTTGTTACCAAGGCTAGAAGGCGCTTCAGAAGGCTCTTGCTCTTCTCCACTGACTGTTCCACTAGGAACAGAAGGAGATGGAGACAATGGGCGCTTCTGGGGTACAGAAACACTCTTGAGCGGCGACCTGTATTACTTAGCAATGCTCTGCTTCTATACAAGAGAAGAAACACACTCTGGCTGGCCCGCTAGAACCTTCAGAAACTGTGCAAACTTGTCTCTTGAGATCCATGAGTTGTCCTCCTTGTAGAAGGGGAGCGACACAAAAGGTTCAGAAACTTCTATACCAGGGTCAGCCCAGCAAAAAGAAAACATGATTGGGAGCATACTGGAGTATATTATGAAGCGCTCTATCAGCTCAGGACTTGCCTGGTCAATAGCACTTTCTATAGCTCTCTGAGTGGCCTCTGAAAGAGTTGACATATGCGAGACAGTTTGGGACATCTTGGGCAAGTATCACTTATCCAAGGGACGCGTCTGGTAACCTTGACGCGTCCCAGGGGTATTCCATTCAACGGAAGAGAAATTGGGTAAGGTAAAACACCCGTTTGACTTGCAGGTATAGCTTCATAGGAGGACGATGTTGGGACACAGAAAATTCTATTTCAGGGGTATGGGAACCAAAATATTTTGCATGGAATCAATGACCAGACATATCAAGCTATGTACTGCCAATTTATGGAGCAATTGAAGGTAAATTGAATATTATTTACAATGTAATATGTATTCTACTTTTTTTCCGGCATGCACAGGGCAAGGGACCCCTCCTCCTGTGGTGCGCGCTTGGGAGCGCGGAGGCAAATCTCGACGCGCGGCAGGTCCCTACTTCCCTACTCACTACGCATCTGGTCATTCCTCCCCCTCAACATACCGTCGACGTATCAAGGGCAACCGTCACACCGTGGTTCCTCACACCCTCCTTGCCGCTCTCTCATGTTCCACCTGTAAGCAAAGCGCTTAGGACCTCACTCTCGGACTGACCGGGTCGTACGCAGCCCTCATTCGAACGAAAGCTGCCGAGCCTGAAGAAGTCGAGGTCACGCACGGTCCCGAGTTGCAGAGGTTCGCCGTCGGCGTGTTCGTCCCGCTGGAGGTGTTGAATATGTGGACAGCGATTGCCCATCGTGAGGGCGTCGACCCGACCGATGCATCAAAGGTATGTGTTGCCAGCGGCCTCATTGCGGACAGCCCTCTCATTGGACACAGTCTCATGAGGCTCCCCACCGTGCAACCGCCGCTTGTACCCCGCGACGGAGGTCCCATGCCGTACGCCCGAGTTGATCGCTTGACAGGCTCCTCATCGTGAAGAAGGCGTGGAGGTGTGGTCGACGCAGGAGTTGGCTAACTACATGCAGCCGGACACGGAGTTCCTCGGACAGGCCCAAGATCTCGTTGGCTCAGCCGGGCTTAGATGGCATCTGGAGCGTACGGTCAGGTGGCCTTGGCCGTGATCGGGACGCTAATCACGTTTGGCCAACACGCTCCGCGGCAGCCAGCCCTTCCCAACACCAGCAGGGACCGATCGTCTTGCAAGCTCCTCGGCAACACCCATCCCCAGAGCGTACGATGGGCGGACGCGTCTTCCGAGGCAAACACACGAGCCTGCTTCTTCCCAGGATAATCCTCAGTACGGCCCTGCAGCTGAACTGCCCGCCCGTGCGGATCAGGCATTGGACCACCCCTCGATCCTTGTTGACCCAGCTCGACTGGAAGTGAGCGCGTACGAAGCCGTCACCACCTAGCTATCCTCCAGCAGCCCATCCCCGGCACGCACGACTTCAGCGTCAAGCCGCACCCCTCCCCCTCTGCTCTCGCACACCGACGCGGACCGTGGTGCCGTTGGCTATTTCTTCGATCCGCTCTCGGCCTCTCCGGAGAATCGCGGTCCTCCTCACAATCGACCGGGCCCCGCTCCTGGTCCATGTTGGCGGCGGGAAGATCATCCAACATTCAAGGTCAACATCCACAGTCCGATTCGTACACGAACACGGGATCGAAGTGGACCCCCCGCCTCCCAACCTTTTTGGCAACAACATGGCCAGTTCCATACATAACCAGCAGTCCATCAACATCCTCCTCGAGATGCAGACCCGGCAAGCCGACACCATCAAGACATTTCAGCACATCGAGTTGAATCGGGATCGGATCTTGACCAAGCACCTTCAGTCAGCACGCTTGTCGTGCTCATCCATGAAGGCGTGGACTACTTCTGGAGCGTGTTTCAGCAACGACCTTCGGCGATAGTACCTTCGGTGCGTCGCGAGATCATCTCACAACTTTTCCGGTGGGCACCTCCATGACACGAGTTGGCACAGCCCGGACAAGCCTCCCCTCGCCGCTGATCCCTCATCCCACAACATCAACACGTCCTCCTGGCTCCATTACGCCCTGGTTGTACGTAGATCCGCTTAGGGATGTGGTATAATCGTATCAACGAATCTTGGGCAGACACATCCCAATTTGCGGATGCCAGTTTCCACCTTCCCTCTATCGTCAGTGTACTGGTGCTGCCGGACCTCGGCATTCTCGCGCATCTACGCTCCGTACCCACAACATCCCGCTTCCTGCAAGGCAGAATTGTGCCTTGCACTCCCTTATATGGCTCTGCCTAATTGATTTGCTCCCGGTTCGCGACATCATCTTGCCGACGCTTCCGTCACGCCCGCAACTCCTAGACGACACGTCGCTGAACGCTGCATCTCCGAAGCGCCCGCGGTCGACATCATGCACCGCGTAAGGACAGAGACGGCACATTCAGCATTCGCTCAACTGCGCTGTATCGCCCTCAGGTTCCGAATCGTTAGACCATGATGTGGAGGTCGGGAGATGAACCGGGCCGACGGGGATGAAATGAGCTTTGCCGGCTTGCGGAACCGTCTACACGGAGGACCCTCAAATCTCGGAACGATGCCGACGTCGCGCCCATCAAAAGCAGGATTCACGGGTCGCGGTCAAGGAAGTCTGCACCTCAGGTAAAAGCTCCCATGAGCGAAGCCAATGTACAGCAAGAGACGCCAGGAGTGCGCTCGGCACGCTTCGCCGTAGCGTCGAGAGATACAACGCTCCCACCTGAGGTTGCGAAGAAAACCATGGTCCACATCTTGGACACTTTGGCCGCCATCGTCTCGGGATCGATTCTGGAAGCTGGCATCGCTGGTCAAAAGTACGCACTCTCCGGCCATGGACCAGGTCAAGCAACCATTATCGGCACTTCGCTCAAAGCGCCGTTGATCGAGGCCACATTGGCGAATGGCATGTGCGCGCACGCCGACGAATCCGAAGACTCGCACGAGACCAGCCAGAATCACCCCGGCTGCGGCGTTTTACCGGCTGTCCTCAGCATCGCGGAATATACAAAGTGCTCGGGCGAAGATTTCCTTCGCGCTGTCAACCTCGGCTATGAAATTACGATCCGATTCGGCCAAGCACTTGCTCCCGCGATGAGTTTTGCAAAATCGTCGCTTTCGTGCCATGCATTTGGTCCTCTCTTTGGCGCCGGATTCGCCGTGGGCAGTCTGCTCAAATTCAGCGAAGAGCTGTTCCTCATTCTTCTCAACTGTCTCGCTCAGGAAGCATCCGGGCTCACAAAATGGCGCTTGGATGACGCGCATACTCTGAAAAGTTACGTCTTCGCCGGAATGCCGTCCAGTAACGCTGTCAAATGCGCGTTCATGCTCAAGGCCGGCTGGACAGGGCAAGGAGACGTGCTGAACCGGGCGGACCGTAACTTCTTCGATTCAATCTCCCCCAATGCCAAGCCAGAGGCGCTCTTGCGTGGTCTTGGAAGCGAGTACCGGATTCTCGAGACGGACTTGAAGAAATACTCGGTTGGATTCCCTATCGCGGCGCCATTGGCAGCCCTGAAGGAGATATTCGCCAAGAACAGCCTTACGGCAGACCGTGTCCAGTCAATCAACCTGCGGTACAACGATGCTTGGTACCGCGTGATCGGGGACCAGAACAGGATGCCGGATCTCAACTTGCGTCACTGCATGGCTGCGACGGTGATTAACGGCTCGCTCACGTTCGACGCCTCACACAACATCGATTTGATGGCCAAGCCTCAGATCGTCGCGGCAGGGAAGCTAAAAACTTTTGAGGGTCCTGATGATGGCCAGGATTGGCTTGAGGCGCGCCTTCAACTCACCACGACTGATGGGAAGACCTAGACCGCCAGCCAGGGCAAGGACGTGCTTGGAAGAATTGATAACCCGATGACGCAAGAGCAGTCGAACACGAAGGCGAACGAGGTGCTTTGCACAGTTCTCCCGACTAGGGCGGCACAACAGTTGATTGAGGCGGTTTGGAGCGTGGAGAAGGAGTTGAGCCTCGAAAGGGTCATTGCACTGATACAGCCTGGACAATTGTAATATCCCTCTCGAGGACGATTCGCCAGAGTACGCTGGTGCGTGTGGTTAATTTGATATCGTGATGCAAAGCGTCGTTGGCGAGTTTCCGACGGATAGAGTGCTTTCACATGTGACAAGACACAAGACATGCATGTAACACAATCGGCGTAGCCCGTGTGCTCAGCTTCACGAGGTTCTGCTTCCCCCACGGAAAGATCTTGCTTGTCGACGGCGCAAATTTGGGCATGTAGAGCAGCTTCGACTATGTTGCCCTCCCGAGATGATCCTTTCCCAAAATACTTGTTGAGTTTCAATGCATATTCAGTCGCATCAGATTCTCATCATCGGTCGAGGCTGTTTCAGCATACAAAGAGGGACGGCATATAGATACACATCTCTCATGGAGAGTCAGATGGTGTAGAGGCCGACTGGACGTAGCTGTAGCTCTGCTCCGTGTCGTCTTCTTCAATGGCCATCCAGGCCGATCTCCCCTTTCACGACAAAAAGCTGGGGTCTTCAGCCACCAGACGGCTAGGGCAATGTCACATGAAATCATGCTGAAGTAACGAGGGCGGACTTACATGTATTCGGTCAGCATGGCCCGGTGGGGGTTCTCCCAGTACTGAGTGGTGCGGGCAGTGTTTCTCGCATCCTCATCTCGGACGAACGTCTTTTGGAGACCATCGGATACTGCTGCTTCGACGAGGAGCTGAACTTGACACTGGCGCTCCAAGAACTCGAAATAGTAGAGGCACTCGAAAATCGTAGTCCCCACTTGAGGGGGAGGTCAGACGAGTGGCAACACGCACGAACAGGTTGACGAACCTGTCATCAGCCCATGATTCTGAAGAATGCCAGCCTTGGCTGTGGGCCCCAGCGCTCGAGCGATTCTATTTCCTTCCTCGGCGGCAAGAACGATACCACCGAAGTTATTGTAGACGACCAAGTTCTCGAAGAACAAGCAGGCGTCTTGCGTAAGGGTATCGATGGGCATTCCGAAGACAGACCATGCCTTTCCATAGGGAGAGTGACAGTGTGCCACCGCCACAGCATCAGGTCTTGCTCTATGTACGGCAGAGTCTAGATGAAACCCTCAGTTTTCCTGTTGCTCCGATCGTCCGAGAAATCCTCACGGATTAGGAAGCCTGCCTCGTTAATAGGAAGTTGAGCACCACCTTCCGCAACGTAGCCATTTGGGCCGACAAGAACAAGCTTGGAAGCTGTTATATCCGAGAAATGAACGCCGAACGGATTAATCCTGCGCGTTTGTTAATTCATGGGAGTTTGAAAGGACGGATTTTCGAATACCAGTAGTGATCCGGTTGGACTTCAGAGACAAGGATTAGATCACTCGAAGGAGGAGTTGCAAGCTCAACGCACCTGGGTCCATTGCCGTGATAGGCCCAGCGGATCCTTCACCATAACCTTTCTTTCCCCAGAACTGAAAAGCTCCAGCAAGGTGCTCCTACCGTTCACCGAGATGTTAGAGAACTGGCCGAGGTATTGTACTTGTACTTACCTTGAGGACCTTTCGTTGTTCATGGACATCACCGTCAAAGTCGTTGATGTCCTCCAGGGACAACGCGCCCTGCTTGTTTCCTCTCACTGCCCGATCCATAGGGGTAAGCTCCTTGTCAGTGGTTTTCTTGATGCCATTGTCAGGGTGCGGCAACGTCGCAGTGTCGACGGTGGCTATGGGAGACATTGGTCGATTTCCCGATTGGTCGGAAGGGTGGTTCATACAACTTCGTCCTCTTGGTACTCAGCTGTTTGATTTAAAACCAAATGTCTTGTAGAAGCATTCAGTTGCCTATCTATTTGCCGGCGTATCTTGTGACCGCAATGTTTTCCGAGATTCCGATTCCGACAATGGAGAAGGTGGGGCTGGGTTCTAAGCTCGGTAGCCCTGTTCCGACCACACTCGGCAACCCCAGACGGAGTGTGCTGGTGATGCTTCTACTCTGGGCTACTACCGTCGTATCAGGTCTGGCTCGCTGCATTGCTGTCCTTTATCTTGGCGTACTAGTGGATGTACTGAAGGATCTAAGCCCAGCGCTGTTATAGCACCAGATGCTCCTGCCCGAGCACCGCGCGTAGCGGACGTTGCCTTCCTCGGCAGGCTCGACGGCCTCCCGCAGTCCAGCTGTGGCATCGTCTCGGTCCACGGCTCGAGCTCGTCGGCTGTGAGCTGAGGCATCTGTTGTATCTCCTGTTGCTCAACAAGGTAGCAAGTAATCGGTGTCCCCTACGACGCCCGAATCTCGGCCTGGCGGATAGTGCACGGAGAGTACGCTAATGGTTGGTCAATGATCTGCCACGCTGCACAGACGTTTCGCGCTGGAGACTTGTTCTACTTGGTTGGCTCTCCAACCATGGCAAAGAAAGCGCAGGGTAAGAGGATAGCACATGATCGGCATTGACGACAAACATTCTCATGGCAAGCGCCGGTCTTATCTCGTCTCATATGGTTTCCACACCCCTTCCAGAGAACCAAAGCGCAGCGCTCACATAGGATACAGCATGTAATTTCTGACGATACCGAGCGGTAACGAGTGGGGAAGTACAACTAAGGTTTTTCGTAAAGGTTCGTATAGTCCATTATGCGCTTACTAAAGACGTGTAGTCCATTGTGCGCTTACTAAAGCCGAGAACTGCGTGCGACAGCCTACTCGGTCCAGACCTGGCATGCGTGTTAGTCGGAGGGACATATAAGAGGCAGAAAAGGGGCGTACCTGCTGCGTGTCATAAGCGGTGCAGGCCCACGTCTGGACGTTCTCGAGCGAGCCATACGGGCTTCCGGATGGGGGCTGGCTGCCGAGCGTGACGTCCAGGCACGAGTCGCCGCCCGTGATGGCGATCCTGTTGTCATCCGTGTAGTACCATGTCTGCTGGAAGAGGCCGGTGTAGCACGTCCATATCTTGGCGGGGACGCCGTCGCTGTGCGGATTGGGGCGATGAGGGTCGGATCATGCATGTGGAGAGGGAGGGACTCACTGAGGGTTCACCCCCGCGTCAAGGCAGTAGTTGGTGCCTGCAAGCTGGACAGAGCCAGAGCCACGCTGCAGGATCCATTTCTGGAAGGGTGCGTACGGGGTCGGCGGCGAAGCAGCTCGCGCTGCACAGGGATTAGCATGCGTGAAATATGAGCGGGGAAGGGACGCACATGTTGACTGCCTGGCCGTCGTAGGCGCTTGCGTAGGCGACAGTGAGGCACTTGGTGTTGTCGCCGTTTGCTATGCGGAGTCTGCGGCAGAGGAACAGGCTCACGATGGAGCTGGACGCCCTGCGTAACAGGGGTTGTGGGGCTTGAGCTAGCGCTCGGGCTCGAGCTCGTCCCCGTCGCAGAGCTCGAAGTGGTGGAAGTAGGGCCGGAGCCGGTCCACGTGTACCAGATCTGGTTCGTGTTCCCCCCTGTGCACTGGTAGGTCTGCGGCCCCGTGGGGCCCTCGTCAAGGCACTGGTTCCCGCCAGTGATCGCGATCCGGTTGTCGTCCGTGTAGTACCACTGCTGCTGCGTCAGCCCGGGGTAGTACGTCCAGATCTTGGAGGGGACGTTGTTGTGCGGATCTGGGGGTGGTGTTAGCTGAGCGCGCGTAGGTGGGGGGAAGGGGGAGCGCACCGACGCCGGCGTCGAGGCAGTAGGTGGTGCCCGTCAGGCGGACAAGCCCGTCCCCGCGGGAGATGTCCCACAAGGACGCGGAAGAGTCGGACGTGGTCGTCCCGACCGGCATGCCATCGCCTGGACTTGGAGGCACTGTGTGAAGGCTAATGAGAAGCGTGGACAAGGACGGGGAGTGGACGTACCTGGCCATTCCTGTATGATTGGATGTACTGGCTCGACGCGCGCGGGAGGGGCGTGCCGGACACTGACACTATGAGCGGGGGGGCGAGGGCAGAGAGGAGGGCGATCATTTTGGTTTCTGTTGTCGATTGTCTCGTACGATGGTGATGGTTAATGTAATGCTTGGATCGGACTGCGCGAGTGACGGCTCAGTGGTGGGATATATACCCCTGCTCATGCCCTCGTGATGTGATATGACCTACGCGCCATCTCCGCTGGTCGGCATCGCGACTCGGAGCGGGAAGAAGCGTGCAGTCCGTCTGAGACGGAGAGCTGTGCGTTGGTTGTCCGTAGGAGGCGGACACTTGGGACAGTGATGCGAGCGTCGCGTATGTGGGACGCCAGAAGACTGGGCGCGCGGCTTGCCAATCTGCCTCTGGCGGGTCTGCACTGCCGTAAGGGACTATAACCTCACATCAGGGGCCGCGGCGCCTTTTCATGATGTACCGAACCCAATGATGCTCCAATCCATCCGTGGCTTGCTTGCTAGTATCGCCAGGTTGAGGTCGGTGACTACGGCTGAAGCTGCCCGCCCTCCGCCGCAGTGGCTGAGGAACGAAGAGCCGCTCCGTGATTATGCACCCGGTGGATTCCTGCCTGTACACCTAGGCGACCTCTTCTACAACGGACGATACCGAGTGGTCGGCAAGCTCGGTTGGGGCGCCGAAGGCACTGTGTGGCTCGTACATGACGAACAGTGCGTTCCTTAGTCAATTGACCTTTTGAGGACGGCTACTTAACCCTCGCAGAAAAGGAAAGTACGTCGCGCTCAAGGTGCTTCGCGCGGACGCACATGTCAGCGAGTATAAACGCCTCGTTAACCTTTACGAGCGCTTCCACGCGAAGGACCCCCAAGGCCAGCAGCATCACATCGCCCCCCTTTTGGATCATTTCCAACATTCCGGCACGAGCAAGGGCTGTCACTTCTGCCTCGTTTCCGAGGTGCTGGGACCCAGCCTCGCCCACCTGAACAGAGCATATTCTTGGGAATCGACACCAGAGCGGATAATCAAGATCCTTGCAAGACAGCTGTTCAGTACGCTCAATTTCTTGCACCATGATTGCCGAGTCGTGCATGGAGGTACGTGTCTCGCCATCGACCGGCTGCCACGCGAGCTGATTGCACAATGCAGACCTTAAGCCAACCAACATTCTTCTTGCCCTTCCTCAGGTTGCCAGGTCGACTGCCGCACTTCAGAAGCACCTTGATCAGGCACCGGCGGAGAAGCATCTCATTGACGGTAACGTGGGAGGGCTAGACAACGGGACCCTGCCCAAGTACATTGTCAGGAGTCAACAGCCATTCCCCCAGGATGCCTACGGGAACTCTGTTACACCGTGCATCAAGCTTATCGATTTCACCTGCGGTGCGTGCGACCTGGCATACCCGGCGCGTGTTTGCTTACCGTGGTGCAGCGATCGATGTAGACTCACCTTCGAGACCGCCCACAATAGAGCCTCTAGAGTTTTGGGCGCCAGAGGTTATCTTGGGTTATCACTGGACAGAAGCAGCTGAGATCTGGGCTGCGGCGCTCGTGGTACGTGGTTTTACCGCAGAAACGCTGAACCCGGTTCACACGTTTTCGCAGATATACTACACGTGGGCCCGTTACAACCTGATCGAACCGAAAGACGGTGCCACCAGGGATCCGCCGCTCACGCCCGAAACAGAGATGCTGGTTCAAATGACAATGTTCTTTGGCCCGATCCCGCCGAAGCTGATCCAGGATGGTGAGAACCGTGGTCTATATTACAAGCGTAATCACGGTGAGCCCGGCGGTAGGCATTCAGACCATGTTCTCAAACTTCCCCCAGACACCAATGAGATGGAGTTGAAGCATGCGAGGATAGAGATAAGTTATCCGTTAAGAAATCTCCTCCAACATTCAGGACCAGCGGCTCTCCGCTCGTCACCTGAACAGTTGGAGGCTTTCGCCTGCTTTTTGGACACTATGCTTAACAATGATCCAGAACGACGAGACACAGCGGGGCAGGTTATTATGCACCCATGGCTCACGTCGGAATGAGATACATTGCAGCATCGTTTTCGTTCGTAATCAATTATCAAGTAGCCCCCAGTTTACACCGCTCAACAGCTATTTCGGTTTCAACTATCAAGTAGCCCACAGTTCACACCGCTCTAGCGCTATTTTTTCGGGTTCGAACTGATGAAGTTCCCATTGGCGCCGACATGCTTCGTTGTGAGATGTTCACCGTCCCCCTGCTTGTAATCGATAGTCATCCAGTTGAGGGTGTCGTCGTCTGAACCAGGAGCGCGATGCGGCGCTTGGCTGGGTGATGGTCAGATGATAGAGTTCATGTGCGGTCTATCAGATTCCTCACATACCGGATTACTGCTTGGACGGCTCCTCGATCGGCAAGCTTACTCCCCGCAACCTTGGCGACAGCCTCCATCGTTTGCAGATCGGCTTGGTCCGTCGTGAAGTTGGTGTTTTGGGCGAATTCAACTTTGGTGATAGTGGTTGGGATTGCATATCCACGAAGGGCTTGTTTGGCATCACTGAAGAACTTATCGCACCTCTTGAAAAGAGCAGCGGTGCGATTCATGACTGGGTCGATTCGGTTAGAGGTGTCAAAGCAAGTTGCGGATGAATGTTTGTTTGGTAGTCACTCCGGTCCAGCCCCGAGCCTTTATAGAAGCGCAGTGGAGCGTGGAGACACAAAGAACAAGGTGCAATGTGCGTGGGTACACAAAAGACAATCAGAGAGACAGCCGCATTTGGTGGCCATCCTCATGGGCGCACAAAGGCACATCACGTAGACACCCGCAAGTGAGTGCCGATTAAATCTGTACTTTAAACGGTTCATTGCCCTCGCCTGATACGAGCAGTTAACCCGCCTATCGATGGAGGGTGACCTTGCCAACAAACAGCCTTGTGATCGCCGCTCGCGCCGCCTCACAGGTGAGCTGATGCCTTTCCTCCCACCGCTTCGACAAACATTATTCGAACGAGGTTTGAGTTGCCGTTTCTTCTTAATGGCGTCCCCCGCCGCGTCCCGTCGATGCTCATTGTTGCCTGCAAGAACAAATACAAAATTTCCTCATTGCACGGCGGTATAGGGTATTCCCTTTGTCCCAAATCGATTGTTCCGGCAAGGGTCCTGCGTGACACTGGACGCGGATCAGGGTCCTACAATGAACGCATTGTTGGGTGATTATCGGGTATTCAATCCAATAGGGATTGAATACCTCAATTCGCACTGATTTCGTCAGGCACCCGAATCATTCAATTCGAGGTTGATTGTCATATTCGATCGAAGAGGAGTTCGCGCGGCTGTTTGGCTCCGGTTTGGGTGGGAAAGGCATTCTATTTCACAATGAAATTTAGTCATCTTTTTGCACCATCCGCACAGATGGTGTTAAGGACTCATACCAGTACAATGGTCGGGTGCAGCGAGCCCTGCGATTCCAGTGGAAGTCCACTGGATATCCAAAGGACTTTATCCACGTCAGTGTCTCCTGCCGCCGCACCCTGCGAAGCAGGGTGTGCCCCGAGCCTCGCCGCCAACTTACGTGAGGCATCCATTGCCAACAGTGTCATTGCCGACAGTGTCATCTCAGAGCACGACACAATGAGCGTAGTATTCCTGTAACCCTAGCTAGTAATACATTTCACTGTTTGTAAAGACCGTGTGCTTTTCAGCTGAGAGAAGAGAAAGAAG
>KV417333.1:22659-34877 GCA_001630345.1 Calocera viscosa TUFC12733
GCGCGTCCGGCAGATCCTGGTGACCAAGGAAAAAGTGCGCGGCGAAAGGTGCTGGTGACCGGTGACGCAGCGCATCTACGCATGCGGGTACAGTAGTAGCGGTATAACCGCTTAGGATCCAAGCGATATGGTACAAAAGATCATCGACCGTCCCTGTTATTCTCGAAAAGTCAATGGCCATGCGTTCAAGATGATGGAGAGCATTAATTGCAAGACCGGTTTCTGTTCTTTCGCTTACTCCGACTTCTGCTGGTCGTGTGATGCTGTCACCATTCCAGCCTAACTGCTTCCGTCGGAGACGATGTTGAGGACCCTTTGTAGAGAAGATTGTAAGTGAAAGGATAAGCCTTACGTTCCGACTGTCATGGGACCAACTTGAGTATCTCCAGACGCGACACGCGTGGACTCAACTGTCAACACATTACGTTGATGCTGTAGCTTTGCACGTTACGTTCGCATGTCATGTTCAGGATCTTCAGAAGCGACGCGCCTGGACTCCACTGTCAACACATTACGTTGATCATGATGCTGTAGCTTTGCGCGTTACGTTCGCATGTCATGGGTCCAACTTCAGTATCTCTAGACGGGACACGCCTGCACTCAGCTGTCAACATGTTACATTACATGATGTAGCTCTGCTGCCTCAATACGCGCACCCGAGGGAGATGTCGGTGTCTACGCGAACAGTCCTGCTTTATGTGTCTTCCCCACGCTCCTTCATGCAGGCCACCACCCCTCGCTATCACAATGAGGAAAACTCACCTGCGGTTGACAACGCGTCACCGTCTCATCATCTTTGCCGTCATAATCTCCACAGGAATCCTCTTCACGCGCGCAACGACTCGCTCCGCAATCTCACAACAATGCCAACACATATGGGAGCCAGCACTCTCGCTGCCTCTTGTTGACCACAGCAGTGCTAAGGTCGCTATTGTCCAGACAGAGACATATCACGATGGTACGTACGCACCGCCTGCGGTGGATGTCTATCTGACTCTTGTGACAGAGGTCGAGGGCGCCATCATACATGACTTTGTTAACATGGGCATTCAACCTACTATTATTCGTATGTTTTGGGTGCACAGACGATCCATGACACGGCATTGACACCTGACTGCAGGAGCACACCCATATCGCTATGGATTCGAAAACATTATTCACCAGTTCTACCACAGACAACCAGTAGAGGTGCCCGTGACGGAGTTTGGGTCCGTCATCAAGAGTGGTAGATTCGACGTGGCCATATTTGTGACGTGTACGTCAATGATCTACTTGCAATCATCAGTACCATTTGCTCATTTTAGCTGGTGCTCCAGGTTCGTGGAAGCTCGATGATTTAGTAAACGAGCTCGTGGCGAGCCAGACGTGGGTGGTATGCGTTGTCCATCACGTAGACGACAAACACAAAGATGCATATCGCAAACTTGCAAAGACGGGTCGATTCTCCCTGGTAACCCTCTCAGAACACACTGCATTGCGTCAACGGGAGCTGTTGGAAAAGTGGGGCGAGCTCTCCCAGGCTCCTGAATGGGATACTGTGGATGTGCAAATCGCTGTACCCGTACGTCCCACACATACCCTCACATATGGAAACTGGCTCACCAGGGGACGCCCAGGTATTCACCGGGCCGAAGTTGTTGGAATACTCTCGCACGAGCGCACGTGTCCCCAACCGCATAGTGATTCAAGGCGCCATCAACAACCACAGGCGCGATTACGACAAGCTATTCCGTGATCTTGTGCCTTTGATGACGATAGATCTCGCTTCGTGGGGATACTTTCAAGAGGCTGCCAATAGTTCCTTCCAGTTCCTGCCGCAAGACCAAGGCAGACCCAAGGAAGAGCCTTTCAGCATACACCTTCTTGGACAAATGAGTGCGAGAGGCAAGGCACTCGTGCCACGCGTGCCAGTAGAGCTGAAGCACGTCGTCCACTTCCACCAAAATCTTCCTTACATGGCGTACTATGAGCTGCTAGCATCCATGGTGAGCTCCACCACCGTGAACCAATGCCAAAATCGTTGATTGCCCTGCAGGACCTGCTATTACCAGCCTTTCACGGCGACGGCTACTACATCAACACGGCGTCGTCGTCGATTCCTGCAGCGCTGATTGGCCGAGTTCCTGTACTTGCCTCGTCGCGGCATATGCGGGCCTACGGCTATCTCGCTCCGCCAGCGGCTATTATGCGACCAACAAGCATGTCAGACGCAAAAGCGATTCAGCTCCTGCGACTCCGTCAGAATCCCATGCCAGACTCTGTCCTGGAGGAGAATCACGAGACCCTCCCCGACTGGGACGGTGCTTTTTCCTCCGTCCTCGAACGGAATAAGGTGACTTGGTTCAACATTCTTCGGAAGGCTCTCTCGAAGAATGTCATTCCTAGCTTACATCAGTAGGGTGTCAGGGCGTTTGATCTGAATACCCATTTCCTTCTCTGATGTACTTGGTATTGTGCAGTATCCTAGCTCTATTCTTCCCAACGTAATTGGCCTCATAATAGAAAGTTGGAAAGATGCGCCGAAGTGAGCACATGGCATGTCCCGTCCCGCTCATGTTCCAATTGAGAGGCAAGAAACCTCGTAATTGCGCCCTCGAGTGATTTTCGGAAATGGCCGTACCAGTCTGGGCACAAGGAAGCACACTACTTGCGAGGCTCATTCAGGAATGATCAATTATGACCAGCCTTCGGCAGATCCCACAGAGCCGCAGGCCCATCTTCCGCCGCTTTGCCAACTCCTCCTCAGGACATTCAACATGTTCATGCTGCTCAACAAGTATATGGTTTACCACAAGCTGGCTTGCATCCACAACGAGAAGCGGTCTAGATTCTTGCAAGTGAGTTCTCTTTGCGCTTCATCGCTTTGAGAACAGCTTGTTTGCCTCTCGAAGCACCTTCACCTGGCTGGTCAGACGTCAGAAGCACGAGCACATTCCCGAGGTGCATGCATTGTTGTCTGTATACTGTCATTGCGATGATAGTAGCAAACAATGGAATTGACTCTGGAATACCTTCTTCCTACAAGCGGCTCATCGACCAATGCAAATTGCAAAAAGGGATGGGAACTTCGTGACTGAACAAATGGTATCAAGTGATTGATATTACAAGATATTGTCTCGGTGATCCGTGGCTTAAGTAGTTGCAAACATCCTCTATTCTAACTGGAAGGCATCTCGGCACAGCTTACCACCTGACAAAAGGTCTCCTACGGGAATTACAATCGTGCTCATATACCGGTCTGCAATGCCCAGACCAATCATCGCGTTGTCGTCAATAAAGCCATGGCCGAGATTGAGCGGTGGTTGATGAGGATCGGACTCTGTCGTGGTCGTGGGGAGGAAAACACTAGATATGGCGTAGACAATACCTTCATCGTCTGTCCCGGCTAGTAATGCAACACATCAGCATTTCTTGCCTCTGCTAGGACAGAAGAATGCAACTTGAACTCACCGAAATGGAATTCAGGGTGCATCGAGACGAACTCGAAAGGACTAGTCACGTTCCACGTCATGACAAACCTTCCGTACTGGGTCGCCTTCCCCTTCTTGCGAAATGTCTGGCGCTGTCCCATCGAGAGAAAGACCGTATTCGTCTCGTCTGGGATACACGTGCCTCGTGGGCACAGTGTCAGGCGTTGGAGTGGGAAGGACTGGTGCGCCGCACGCCATGGGAATTGGTGATACTTTGTGCACACGTCTGACTGCTCTGGGGGCTCATTCCACATCGGCTCGAACCGGAGTCTTTCGCCGTCGAACGGTTGGTCTGCCGCTTGCTGCAAAGCCATTTGAGGGTCGAGTTGGTAGTGGAAGGCCGGTGCTTGAGTCGGATCGGGCAGCGCACCAGGATAGAACGACATCCAGTTCTTTTCGCTGCAGAAGCGAAGATGGTCAATCTCGGAAGCGCTCAAGCAGTTAGGACAGACCCACATGGAATGTGCATTCACTTTCGCCAACTGTACAGCGCCATCCTTGTTACTTGTAGGCAGCTGAGGGGGCACTAGCAGGGACCGCTTGAGCACACGGTCCAGTTTGGGCCAGACCGCACGCAAGTCCGGGATCCATGCGATGGCCCGGCACAGACTCGGGTCGGTCGCGATCTGTGTGTAGGAGAGCATGGGTACGTTCGCGTCGGACCACCAGATGCGGGGATCTTCTGCGCCGAACACGTGTGACGAGCCCTTGCAATTGGTGGTGGGCTTGGAGGGCAAAGGGAGGTAGAATGCTGGTGAAACTTGATGGAGTCGATAGGAGGAGGACATGTTGGCGCCGAAACTGACATGAACCGTTAAGTATGAAAGCGTGCATTGAGCGTCGATGCACTCACGCAATCAGGCCCTGCTCAATGGGCAACTTGCGGTTCATCTTTTCCATCTCTGGGTGCCTCCTACTTGTACCCCTCGCTACGAGCGCAAAGTCCCACTCAAGCCCGCTGGGAAGCTTGAGCAGCGCAGGGTTGAAAGACTTCTCCGTGCCATCGCCCCGTTCGAGCATGCGGGTGTCGAGCGCTATCGTCCAGAGGTCCATGCCTAGCTCCATCATCTCGACATCGGTGGTGCCCCACGCGGAGCTGAGGGACGTCGAGGAGCGGAGGGGCGTCGAGAACGGCAGGTCCTCGCGGTATCGATTAAGCTGACTGAGCGATGCAAGTACCTCTTCTTGTGAAGGCTGCTTCAACTTCGGACTCGACGGCGACAGGAACGGTCGGGTACTTGGCAACCCCCATTGATGCGGTTTCTCCCACCTATCGACACTCCATTGGCCTACGGTGTGATGCAGCTCCCAACCACGCTGGATGGAGATTTGATGTACAAGGAAGAGCGAGAAGGCAGCGGCGAGTGGTAGGAGGACGCGACGGAGCGGGCGCATAGAGAAGATTCGTAGCAGAGAGAGATGCATGGCCTTGCGGTGCATAGTGGTCATAAGGAGGTCGAGATATTGAGGTCGATTCGTTCTCTGGGCGAATAGGCGAATAACAACAGATGGGAGGTAGAGGACTCGGTCGTGCGCTGCAGGCTTCCAAGCGGAATAAGGAGTGCTCTGTCGAGATGTTGAGATCGATTCGTTATCTATAACGACATGTGGGAGGTAGAGGAGTCGGTCGTGCACTGCAGGCATCAAAGCGTAATGCAGAGCCGTATGGTGTGTGACACATTGAGGCAGGCATTGGAATGAAGGGTACAAGCTCGCTGGGCCGTGAGAGGACGAGTTCCATGCAATGGTTTGATTACGACATAGGGTGTTGTCTGGAGCATCTGCAGGAGGGATAGACGCCTTGACCGGAACCAAATCACGGTCGGTACGGAAACAATGTCCCGAACAGCGCATTTATCCGTTCCGGGAGTGGCGCTGTCCCAGCCTTGCTCCTTCCCTGGCCACGTTCAGCAACTCTTGTCAGTTCTCATGGATACTGCGCCTCGAAAACACGGGAGAGACGACGACAATGAGCCGTTTGAGGTGCCGGCCACCAAGAGACGGAAGCTGGCGCCGGACAACTTGCCATCGGCCGAAAGCGCAGTAAACCTGTGGTGGACAACCGCTGCAAGGCGCATTTGGGCGAATACCATCTTCAGCAACGCCTCTCAGACTTCTGCCCTTGACCTTCTTGATCTATGGAGAGAAAGGATCAGAGAAGGGGATGGCGGGTCGCAGAGCAGCTGGACGGAGTGGTCAAAAGCGGAGCAAGACTGCGCGCTGGCCGTGGTTGAGGCGGTCAAGGCAGGACACAACGACCTGCAACAAGCCAGGGCACCCCTACTCGCCCTCTATGGTATGTGAAAAGTGGGCTCCGCATAGCATGTGGCTTATATCGCGTGTTTGTCCTATCAGCTGCAATGATCGCTGCAGAACATAAGGACACTCCAGTAGATGTCCAGTTTGAGTCCCACACGAGAGCGGTAGAACAACAAGGGCCGTCTACGTACAACCCGACCCGTGTTTCAAAAGCTGATATAATCCTACAGTGGCGATCAGTGCTTGGTCCGCAAATTATGAGGGGCCCGGGGTCAATCTGTTCCATGACCATATTGAAGACTGCTACAAGAAATGGCAGGCCGACGACAGCATGTACTATGCTCCAGCCTTCGCGGTCGCAAACTCATCCGGCATGGGCAAGACGCGTGTGGTCGACGAATCATCAAAGACACTTCTGACGGCGCTGTTTGTGCTGCGCGACGCGCCGGATGGTGCGTCCTTTCGCCGAGGTGCAGGCGCGAATCGCTGACATACATCTGAGGGAAGGTTTCCCTCCGGCGGATACCGATGTGTTGAGATACTTGACCAGCTTCGATACGCAAAAAAAATGCAGGACAGGCATTCTCAGCTTTCTAGGTGGGCTGTTTACACAGATGTCCATACTTGGGACGGGCCGGGATTGGAAGAACAAGTCGTATGCCGAGGTTGCCCGCGACTTCCACAGCCATATGGGGAACTGGACCCAGATGAACGAATCCAGCCTAACTCGAAAGGCGTTTTTTGCGGAAGTGCTGCAATCGGCGAAGGAGGTGCGTGGTTCTTGCCGCGTAAGAGCGGGCTGGCTCACCAGCGGCCAGCAGCTAGAGCTTAATGCCGGCAACTCGACAGAGTCGAATGCTACAGCCAATCGCGGCGAAGGTTCCTCTCCGCCGGGCGATGCACCATCGAATTCATCGAACAGACACAACGCACTCAACGAGACAGCGACAAGCGCATTGACCAAGCTTTTGGAAGGCTTGCCTGCTGCGTCGAATGCGAGGTTACCGAGGCTGCTGCTCGCATTCGACGAAGCGCACACCCTTGTCCGTGAACATGCGACTACTCAGTGGTCGCCATACTCGGAGCTGCGACGAGTGCTGCGGGAGCTGAACTCATTTGACCATATGGCCTGCTTCTTGTCGACATCCAGTAGCGTGACCAAGTTCGCACCTCCCGCGCCGTTCGATCCATCTGCGCGGGTACAAACAAGGAGGTATATGAGCTTGCCGCCCTTCACGAAGTTTCCGTTCAATATGGCAATCGTCAAGCCAGAAGATATGACCCTAGACGCGGTGAGCAGACCCGCTTTCATGTGCAGTCAGTCCAGAATGCTGTAAGCATTTCGTACATTTTCGAGAGAAGAGGAGATAGCTGATTGCTTGGTACGGCTTGCAGGTTTCATAGTTGGGCTATTATGGGCACTGGGAAGGGTGAAGAGATCAACTTGGTAGCGTTTGCGAGGGATAAACTTTTAGGCGGTGCTATCGAGCCTGACGGGCCCAGCAAGGACCAGTGCATCGCCATCATAAGCCGGCGCATCCCGACGCAAATCCGCACCAGCACGACCGCCTCGCTCTTAAATGCGAACCGGCAAATCGGTCGGCACTTGCGCGTGCTCCTTCGGACGGATCACGCGAATGAGTTACTCCTTACCGTATGCCCTAGCGAACCTATTGTCTCCAAAGGCGCAAAATCGGCGATGCAGGGCAGCGGACTCGACCCACTAAAGGCGCTCACGGAAACTTTTGGTTCGCCTGGGATTGCCGTGGGTGAACAGGGAGAAATGTTAGCCGAACTGTTGATGGTTCTTGCAGCTGATGCAGCAGCAAAGGACGGCAAGAAGTTCACGGTTCTCGATTTCTTTGACGAGCTGCTCGATTTGTCTGATCCGAAGGTACGAGCCGGATTAATGAACTCGCTCCCAACGCACCGGCATTCTGCCAAAGAAAACACCTTCGAAACGACGTTCACAAAGTCCATGGGCAATTTCACTCATTTCATCAAGGTCCATGACGATGTCGCGAAGCCGCCGCTTTGGGCCCGGTACCTCACTCGACAAGCGGCAGTCTCGCTCAAGTTCGGCGCACTCGGGGCTGACAATGCTATTCCGATCACTCTGAATGGCCAGGACATAAGCGAGAAGAACACGAGTGCTTGCTTCACGCAGACGAAAGCCAGTCTCGACGCAAAACGCCCCAACCGCAAGGTGTTCGACAAAATGAACCCCCTTGTGCTCGCCCTGTACGCCAAAGCAGCACCGCGACCAACGATCAGACTTGTTTTCGCCATGAAATCGATGGAGGAGGGGTTCACGGTGATGCCTCGCGATGTCGAAGATTACGACACCCAGATGCTCACGTGGGACATCTTCGTACCTTTCTCAGCATTCAAAGCCATCAAGGGTCGTGAGAGCGAGTGGGCTGCCGCCTTGGATACGAGCCTGCGTGCAGGCCCACACCAGAACGATGCCGCCCTGATGGGGATGGACCCGGCTGCTGGAGCGGATCCTGCATTTTGGCCAAACTGGGACCTGGCGGGAACCGAAGTGGGAGCGAAAAAGGGAGATGATGGGGAACATTCTGATGAAGCAGAGGATGGACGGGACAAGGGGAAGAGTGAGGATAGGCAAGGCCGCGAAGATACCGAAGGCAGAGGGACGGCAGCGCAGACGAGTGCGCCACGGCATCATGATGGCGAAGATTCTGATGAAGCAGAGGACGGACGGGACAAGGGGCAAAAGAGTGAGGATAGGCAAGACCGCGAAGATACCGAAGGCAGAGGGACGACAGCGCAGACAAGTGCGCCACGGCATGATCATGGTTTAAGGCCAAGAAAACGTAGGACCGGCTCGGGGAGCAGGAAGGCATCTCACGGTACCAAGTAGAACCATATGGAAGTGTGACCGGCAACATCATCATATGCATAACGTTGACTTGAGCGGCGGATAGGACTTTGAATGAATCGCATTAGCGCGTCCGCCTCTGAGCGCGTACGTATATCTGATCGCCCTGCCACCAGTGCCCACCCCCCAGGAAAGGTAGGTGCGCTGGTGGAGGTATGCGCGGCCAACGGCTTCCGCTGAAGGCCCAGCCGGAAATGCTGCCGGGGGCATGCCGCTCGATGAGCTCGCTGCATTTGGCAGGAACGCACGCACCACCCGTTTGTTTGGCCGTGCATCTCCGCACTATCATCGTGATCACACTGTTGATCAGGGTCAGTCAAACTGAGACTTCTCTTCTTGGTTCCAGGCGATGGCGAAAGATCCATATAGGATCTCCCTCCCCTTCTCCCGAGGTACCTCCTTCCGTACCTACTTCGCGCTCTAGCATCGAGAAGATGTATAAAGCGTTTCAGCCGGAATACGTGGTGCTGCGGCGGGGGCTGGACGCCCTCGCGTGGGATCCGTGCAGGGCGTGCTTTATCTGGGTTCGGACAGAGAGGTGGAGGGGAGCTTGGACTGGATGGTCGAGAGGGCTGTGTGGTTGGGGCGCGGGCTGTTCTTGGGGAGCGGGGTTAATGAGAGGCCTAATGCGGCGAGGGCATGTATGCAGCTCACTGCCATCATCGTGCGTCTCCCTTCCCATCTCCCCGCCTGCGGCTCATCACTCATCCTCATTAGGCAAGTAGGCCGGCAAGCCCCTTGATGTAGCCTCTGACATACGTGAATACCCTTCTGGGAGCAGTACGCCGTCTCCTTCACGCTGGACGTGCCGGCCGCGGGGATGCGGGACGAGAACTTGCTGGAGCATGTAGGGGAGGTGGTGCAGGTGTCAGCGGGGAGGATAGCGGCGATGAGGGAAGGGGCCTGAGGTTGTGGGGTGGGAGAAGCATGGTGAGGATGGGGATTGGAAGAGGGGTCGTTTTGAAGTTGACGGTAAGGCTCCTTGGGCGCTGGAACGTGGAGGAAGGAGGATCCAGCGGTCTTCGTGCATATTGTGACGTGGGACAATTGAAGAGTGTTAGTATGTAGTAAGGGCCGAGGATGTACCAACGCGATGAATTGACCCAAAAGCCAGACTAGTTCGCTGTGCACAATACTGTATCTCCCTCTGCCCCTCCAACACCTGCTGCTTAAGAACATACCCACTCACTCCGCATCACCGTGGTCTGCCGGCCCACAATCTCCCGATACATCACCTTGCTCACCTCGCCCATACCGCCCTCCCCCGTAGGGATCGAGATATCCTTCCCCATGTACCCGTCCGATGGGACGGGCAGACGATTGACGTTGTGCCTTGCTCTCCAGCGCCCGAAGGGAGCGTTCCTCGGACGCAGAGGGGAGAGCCTTCCCATCAAGAAGGGAGGGCTGGGCGGACCGGCCAGCATCCTCGCATTTCCAGATGGCAGGAGGCTCATGCGCCGGTTCGGCGGGCAACGCGCGCCCATAAAATACCTGGGCGAGAGGGGGGAGCAGAGCTCCCTAGAAGTCGAGATGCTGAGGCTGCCGTGCACCGTGTGCCCCGCTCGGCGGCGAGACGGGCGAGCGCTACACTCTGCTGAGATCCATTCGCCCCATTCGGCGCACTGCTGTGATAGGTGGTGTCGGTGGCCATTCCAGCCGCAAGGGGAGCCCCTACGCAAGGGACTGCGGCGATTGTGATTGCGACCATGCCCGGAGCTGATCTGACAAGGCCGCATACCGGTACAAAGGACGGGGGGTCTGCGCCATCCTTCTTTGGCATTTCGCAGCCTTGCCGCTGTCCCACTAGCCGACTGCTGCGCTCGCCGTCGGAGCCTTCGCTCAGCTCAGGAGTAGGCAGATCGAGTGAAGTATCGGGCGACTTGCGGAACTGAACGGGCAACTGGGACTGGAGGATCGACAGCTGAGAGGTGAGGGAGGAGATCTTGGGGAGCGCGGACTCACATTTGGCGCGCATGGAGGCGAGGTCGGAGATGGCGGTTGTCCATCCTGAGCGCGGCAAGCTGAACCTGAGCCGCCGCGTGCAACCTGAGTAGCCGATGTCCCAGCTCACATACCCAGCCCAACCCGTTCCCTCATCTCCCGCATCTCCCTCCTCAACCGCTCGCTCTCAATGATCCCAAAGTCGTGCCTGAATATAAGCTGCACCTCCTCCAGCTCAATCCTGCCGTCTCCGGGTAGCAGAAGATGACAAAGAGGAAACCGAGGAAACACAGTCCCACATAAAGGCCGAACGCGCCTGCGGTCGTGATCGCCTCGATCAAGCTGAGGTAGGTCGCCCCGATGAGCAGGTTCCCGCTCCAGTTGGTCGCGGTCGCGAGGGAGCTGCCGATGCCACGCACCTCGAGCCCGAACAGCTCGCCCTGCTGCCAGGGCACGTTCCCGAGTCCGGTCGCGTATGCCGCGACGTAGATGATCACTGCCACCAGAACGATTGCGGACCATGTCGTGCTGTACTCTGCACCGTCGACGAGGTAGCCATGCGTCTTCTTCGTCATGACTGTACCGCCTATCAGGTGAGAACTTTGCATGAGAAGGTGACAACTCACAGCAGAACGCTATCGCCGCCAGCACGAGTCCAACAACCATCCACGGGCTGGACCAGAGCATGATCCTCCGCCGACCGATGCCGTCGATCCACTTGAGGGCGATGAGCGTGAACAGGAAGTTGGTTCCCACGATGATGAGCCCCACAGCTGTGGGCTGGTTGAGCCCTACCGCTTTGAACAGGGAGGCGGAATAGTACATGAGCGTGTTGAAGCCGCATAGTTGCTGGAAGGCTTGCGGCCCACACGCAACGACTATATGCGCGTTAGCTTTAGAATAATGCATATGATTGGCGGCACATACTCAACGCCCTTCTCCGCTCTGGCACGGTGCCCATGCTCTTCAGCTTGTCCCAGAGTGTGTCCTGCTCCGAGAGCGCGGCGCTCTCGTTGACACTGGAGCGCAGAACTTCCAGTTTCTTATCGACTTGATTTTCGGTCGCATATGCATATATCGACTTGAGCACTGCACGCGCCTGCTCGACGTGATCCATGCGGATGAGGATACGCGCTGAGATGTAAGTATTAGCACGATCCCACCCCGTCGTGCGGAACGTGATACGCACGAGATTCGGGTAGGAATATCAAGCACCCGAGCTGCACACCCGCCGGCACAGCGCCCAGGCCGACCATCCACCTCCACCCTCCTGGGGACTTCTCGAACCCCGCGCCGATGGCGTACGCCACAACCTGGCCAAAGGTGATCGCGATGAAGTTGACTGTCACAAGCCTGCCGCGCAGGCGCGTCGGCGACAGCTCGCCGATGTACAGCGGGACGATGCACGCGGCAAGGCCAACGCCGATTCCGACCAGGAAACTCGAAGCGACCATTGCGGTGATCGTGTGGGAGAGGGACTGCCCTATCGCACCCCCGATGAAGGTGATGTTGGCGATGCCGAGCACGGGCTTGCGCCCGATGCAGTCTGATATCACCCCAGCGACAAGCCCGCCTATTAGTGCCCCGAGCGTCGTTGACGATCTTATAAGCTCCTGTATGCGCCATCAGCATCGCGAGTGGAAGAG